>SCLH01001139.1:155964-173984 GCA_004367855.1 Oikopleura vanhoeffeni | reverse complement strand
AAATTTTCAACGGTGGTCGAGACCATTTTTTAAAGCTTCTAATTAATAAAAAAAGGAAAAATAATTTTGCTGTAATTTAGACACCTTCGATAGCAAACGCGCGTTTTTTCAGTGTTATTTCAAAAGACGATTTATATATAAAAATAATCGATCTGACAAAAATCTGATTATACAAAGTGATCTCAGAAGTTCCAAATTACGGTCCAAACAGTTTTTTTCCAGAATGTTTGAAGTGACTAAAAGTTTCCCATCAAGCTAAAAAATTGAAAAAGTGCAAATCTGACAAAATGCACCGACCCCTTTTAAGGGTATCCTGGTCCCTACATTTTCTGCAGTTATTATGTCATAAAAATGCACCAAATCAATCGTTTATGTTTTGAAAGGTCAAAACAACCCGAATAAGAACAAAAAAAATTCGAAATTTTTNAAATTTTTTCGATTTTTTCTAAGTATTTTTTTCAAAATTAAGTGGAAAAATAACGTTTGTTTCAATTTGACCCCCAAAACTTCAAAATTTTGGCTTGACGTCAATCAACTTTCTCTTCAGTGTTTCCCCAGCTTTCTATTGAGCCTACTTTCAAAAAAATCGAAGCATTTTTTTTTCCTGAAATTTTTCACGTGACCTTAAAAATTCATATTTTAAGTTTGGAGTCGAAATTCAAAAAAAACGGCTCCACAGAAGTTTAAATTTGTTCTGAGCTTCTTTTTGCAAAAATTTAAGTGAATTTTGAAATCTAACCTCAGAGGAGATAGAATTTCCGATAGAAAATCTCAAAAAAACGATGGTCTATCACATATTCTAAAAAAAATAAAGCACTTATCGACAAAAACGACTAATTATACAGGTTATGTTAAAATTTAGGTTTATTTCAAAATAGAACCTCAGAAGAGATAGAATTTGCGTTTTGACTTAGGTCTCCCTGTTTTGCTAATGTGTCTGGGAGTGTATTNATGCAAAAAAGTTTTGACACATGTTTTACGCAAGATGAATGCTAGTCCTACAAACTGGCTAATCTGAATAATATCCTTGAAGCCGTGTTTCGCTAATATTTTATCGAAAATATGTCAAATTAGGGGACAAATTTTGGTGTTCAATTTTACAGTTATAAATGATAACTTAAAGTCCTTCATATAAATTTAGGAGTCTCCTCTGAGTGACCAAAATGAAATCCCCCCTATCAAAATGGCTTGGAAAAAATGACTGGTGTGAAATGGGGTCAAGCACGGCGAACAAATTTTGGTCACTCAGAGTACCCCCAAATTTAGTTGTTAGAAGAAAATGTTCGTTCTATCGTCCCTTGTTTTTTTTGGAGAGAACCCAACATCAGTTCTTGTCTCTACTCTCTGGTATCTCCTGAGTCAGGAGTCCTGACCACGCTCTCGGTAAATCACGCGCCACTCATCTAAATGGAAACTCTAAGTGGGAATAGGATTTAATGTCAACTTATTGCGAACTGAAAACGGTCGTGGTCACCCTTCTAGGGTGACCCTACCTGCCAGGCTTTCAAATAGGATGCATATATGAACCTTATGTATAATAATGCCTACCTGTATGAATACTTCATGTTACATGCTGCCCGGGTTATGTCGAAGAATTACCTAAATAAATTAATAAATAAATTAATTAAAATAAAAATCATATCTCACCTAAATATCTTATATGACGGAAGACTGGCGGATATAGTTCCAAAGGGCGGCAAGGGATTAAGAGGGGTTAATCCTAATATACTCAAACATTTATTAAAAAATAATTTCAGATATTATCCGAATCGTAATACGTTTCAGACTAAATATCAAAAAGGTGAGTGACCTGGGACAGTCTAAATCGTATGTCATATGATTTAAACTTCAATGACTACAGGAAGTAATTGTTCATATAAATTTCACGATTTTAAATTGAGCCGAAAAATTATTAATATCATTAATAACTAAGATTTGACTTACGTGTCCCGTAGAACCTTGACGTCAAAGACTCGTGTGATTGGTCAATACACGTTGACTCTCAATCAAATTACGCGATTCTTTAGGTCTCTGACGTCAAAGTTCTTCGGAACACGTAAGTATAATCTTAAATATATTCTTCTGCATTGAACTCCTAGCGCACTGTTCGGAAAATTAACAAAAATTTGAGTTAAACATTTCGACTTAACACTCACATGTACTGCATCAGTATGTGCTTACTATAAGTGACCTTGAGACTGATATTGTTGAAGTATTCATGTTTTCTATTCCGTGTCTTTTTTGGGCTCAGTGACAGTTTTTGGTTAGACTTGAACTCTTGTAGAAATCCATAAATATTGTAATTTAACCCCCACCTGCACGAGCGTGTTTCAGAACACAGANGTGACAACGGCCCTAATTCTGAAAAATCAAGTAAATGGAGTTTTGTATGCTCAAAAACGAAGTAAGTGGCACTTACTAAGTGCTCTAAATGGGCTTTTAAAAAGTCAGTTTCTGACCACTAGATGGCCAAAAACTATTTTTTTGTGCCCAAAATTTTTTTTTCTGGGTCAACAACCCCCGTGAGGTCAAAGAATTTGTATCAACTACGGTAGTTCTCTCGTTAGTTTTACCGGTGCGCTCCCTAACTATGTGTGTGTTCTGAAACACTCTCGTGCAAGTGGGGGGTAGGACATCTTGTGCAGGTGGGGGTAAAAGGACGATTTGAGTTACAATACGGGAAATTCTCCCGACTTTTATATCAGGTTTAGTTAATTTTCTGAGTGATTGTAAACTTTTGTTTAAAAATGCAAATTGATTGACGAAAAATATGGTTTCAGAAAAAAACTGAAACGTATCACGCTTCATATTCGAAATTTATACTTTGGTCCCGTTATTTCCGTAAGAAAAGATAAATATCGATAAACATTGGATCGTATCATTTTTTTCGATTTGATTAAGTCATAATTTTGGTACCAATTGATCCGACCCGACTGAAAACTATGGGTCACCCGATGTTTTCATCCGATATTTTTTATATTTTCCATATATGCCGATCCTAGTGCTCAAAAGTAGTCGGTGAAATTCCTCGGACACCCTAATGACAAGTCATCATGAAGAGTTGGTCTAAATAAAAAAATTGGAGTCAGACCAATTTGGGTACAGAAAGCACGAGCGCGAGAAAGCACGAGCACTAGGCAATGTATACTGTGGACAAAAAAGTCGAAATGCCAATCTGGGTACACCAAGCACGACCCGATTTTCCCCGATGCTAAAATACCAGAGTAAAATTCGAATTTTTTTTTAATTCAATAGTTCATGGGATATAAATACAATAGTATAATATACAATAGGCATCAGGGGTTTCCTGATTTGTGTTTACAATGCGCGTCACTCATTGGCCGGTTAAACCTAACACAATAGCTGCGCCTACGCAGAAAAATGTCGCGAATTAGGAGAATCCCCGATTAGTATTGTAAAAGAAGAAAGACATCAAAATCTCAAAATATCTTCTAGAACTAGCTTCATACTAGCAGTCGTAATTTACGAAAAAATGTTTTTTGATACCAAATCTGACCAGATTACAAAGAAGGCAATTTGATTATTTTTCAAACTCAGTAGTTTGAATGGAAAACGTGACTCAGACCAAGTCATCGACCGGAATACAATAATTCTTTTTTCATCCTTTCGGAATCTTTGAATAAATTCTCCGCAACTAGTTTTTCAATCTATTCAGTGCAACAAAAAGGTGCCACTAAAAAAAACGACGTCACAGTATTAAAATTTTGAATTTTAAATGTTTAGTTGTTGCAAAAAGTTTCTGAAAAATTATAATTCTAGTAAAAACTTGTCTATAAGTTTCCGAATAAGATTTTGAGTTGGTATTTTTTCTGACCGGTATCTTCACCAACAACCGAGAGTTGAAAAAACAATAAATTTTCGTCATTTTCTGCACAATAAGTTGATAATTTTATAAAATATACTCAAGTACTAAAATATATCTTAGTATCATCTGCTCAAACAGATGAATCGATTGAATTTAATGATGCTGAACTTGCAAAAATCGACTCAAAAACGATGAAAATTATTTTCAACCGAATGCGATATTTGGAGGAAACGGTCCATTCTCTAAGACAAGAAGTAAATGGAGTTAAAAAGGAGCTAAAGCAGCTAAGAACAGAAAAGCACGGTAGAAATCTTGTCGTAGATCCGTTGTCGAATCAAATCAGGTAAAATATTTGAAAAGTTAATAAAGTCTCCGAAAATGAATTTTGCAAATATTTGTACATTATTCGAATATTATTCAGAAAAAATAAGAGAATTTTATTATTTTCTTGTACACCCACTAAAAATGGGATTCTTAGGAAATTAACGAAGATGGAATTTTTTTTATATAAATTTGGTCGTAATCGAAAGAAATCGCACGTTAAAATGGCAGTTTTTGCCATATTTGTCGTTAGTACAACTTCATTTAGACCACTCAGTGATCATCACTGATATCCTGTTCAGAGATTGTCAACACAAAAACCAAGAGAGCGATATCAGTGTGGTGTAGAATAGGGATTTCAAGCGATGGGTGAGTGTAGAGGCCGCCTGTCGGCCAATCAGGAACAGTTATTTCCCAGTTCAGTACACTCTCTCGATTTTTGTGTTCACTCCCTCTGAGCAGGATATCTGATTTATTCGCAAACAACTTTTCGAAAGTGCATGATGAGAAAATCGCCGGAAAACGTTTAACTATTAATTATTTTATATGGCGCGCTCAAAGTTTGGTCTCCGTCTGACATCCCAAATTTCCCCATCTATGAAAATTTCTTAATTTTTTGTCGTGAAATAGATTTTTGCTCATTTTTTCTCAAAGCTTAAATACCGTGTTAACTAATGCAACATAAAAATTATTGATTTTTTTGTCAAAAATGAAAATTTTTAATTTTTCTGGTCAAAAACTGAAAGTTCATAAACAAAGGATGCGAATTTGTAAATCTCAAAGTTCCAAGGCAAGTTTTAAAATTTACGACAGAAAGGTTCTTGGTTTATCTTTAATTTGTATTGTTTTATCTCAGAACGGAAAAAATTTCTTCCCAATTTGTATTTCAGTTTAATTTGGACGAAAATTTGAAGTAATATCGAAGTCATTTTGAACTTAGAAATATGAATTTTTGCGGTTCAGATCCCAGTTCATCCCTGTTTTTCTTAAGAAACTAAAGTTAACTATGCTGATTTTCTTTATCAAGTTACTTTAATTTTGCATGATTTGAAATTTGCTTAAATTTTTTTAAAAACCTTATTGAGGTTGCTTGCACCTTAACTTGTTCTGAGATTTTCTTATAAATTTGTCTCACTGACGAATATCAATTAAGACAAACAGTTTCAAGGGCGTTCTATGGACCAAAAATCAATTCTNTCCAGCACCTCAGATCGTTTGCAATTAAAAAAACACCAATTATTTCTGGATTTTGTTTTCTAGAACATTGAAATCGCTTGCTAACTGGAATGCCCGAATAATGAGAGATGATCACAAACAAAATAACCATAGTGATCAATTTCACGGAGATCTCAGACCAAAATAAAATTGGAAACTTTTGACCGAATATTCTAGAAAATTTCCAAAAATATCATTTCGGACTTGCAGAAACTGGAAAACGGAAAATATTCTAGATATCGGTATCATTTCAGAATACAAAAAAATCAACTCGCAAAAAAAGGTGGTCTAAATGAAGTATTTCAATAGATAGTTGTTCAGATATTTTGCGCCTTTTCAATATTTCAATTTTTAGCCTAATCAATGTTATAATGGCGCCGCATTAAATCAGCATGAAATAGTGATTGCGAGAAATATAAAAAAAATTAATAAATTTCCTTGGTTCAAAGTTTAATATGATATAGAGAAGGATTTATGAAGAAAGAGAAAAGAATCGCAATGTACCGTTCGTGGAGGTATACTTTTTTTTGTAAAATGATTACATTTTGCCTATTTTAACTATGCAAGAATTTTCAAAAATAATTTTTGGCGAATTAAGATGAATTATAAAATATGCTTGGTTCAATGTAGAGAATTTTATTCTGACCAATAATATCGGCATTACGTGATTTTTGGATACGTGATATGACGGATACTTCAATGGAAAGAAAATACCAGCAATTAGTTTATGCATTTAAAGGTTGATGTGATTAATTTTTCTAAAAATGAATCAATTTTTGACTTCTCAAGGTTACGATACACATAATACAATTGAAAAATAACGTTCACTCCAATTTCACAAGATATTGAGTTTTAAAAGTCTTATTTTTCCCCAGAAATTGCTGGAACACCCGCGATCCCCTTTAATAACTGTGGTCAACAGGGTCGACCAAAATTATTCTGATGAATTATTTTGAGATTAAAGAAAGATCTACTAAATGCCTTTCTCAAAAGTTTTGTCCTGATAAGATGAAATACAAAGGACATTTTACGACCGCTCTCCTTAAACCTTTATTTTTACCTCAATATCTTTTTCCCAAGGAACTCCATCTCAAAAACGTTTACTTTCTATTTAGCGCGTTTTAGAATCCTCACTATTGTTTCTCAGTGACTGTCTTGAGCAGGGATGGGCGTCCGAGCTAAATTCTGCTCGGAAATACCGAGCAGGTCGAGCAAACCGATCAATCGGGTTTTTCCGAACCGATCGATCCGATCACGTTGTTTTCAAATCGGGCCCGAACCGAACGATCCGATCTCAAATTTTAGAATTTGCTTCCGAAGCAGATCCGAACCGATCACATCCGATCACAAAATCCGATCTGATCGGATATGTGATCGGATCGTACTTTTTTGCGCACCGTGAAGCTATAAATTCAAATTACGCCTTTAAAAGTGTTGTTTTATCATTAAATTATAAAAGGATTATATCCTCTTTTTTTTTTTTCAATTGAAAAAATACCGAATTTGAGACCGTGGTCCAAAATAACTACTGCACCCACAATCCCCTTAAGGGATGCATCCCGACCGAATTTTATATCCCCATCCCTATTTTCCCTTATTTTTGCTCACATCTGCGCGAAAAGGGAACGGAAAACAAACGCAAAACCAATCCCTTTGACAACCCACTTAGGGCCCACCGCTAAAAGCGTGGGATAATATGCGTCTTTGATTGGCTTTTCTCACAAAATGATAGGAGACGATGAGTAATAGCTTGCACACAGGATCGCCGCGCACCGAGTTCATCGTACAAGCCTGCTGGTGACCACCATGCGGCAAGTTCAAGAACGGCAAGTTCTAGAACGTTTCAAATAATTATATAAATAGAAAGTTGGTGCCACGTACCAGAATAAATAATGTTAAAATATTCATCCCCGAAAGTAACTCTTATTAGTATATTTGTAGATTATTATCTAGTTTTATTGCTGTATTAACTCGATAAAGCAAAAAATTGCATTCAAATCATGATTTTCCGGTCTGATGAGCAATTTCTGAAACTCACCAAAATTCTTGAAATTAAAAACAAGGGGAACTTTCGGGGGTCGATATTCCGCCGGCCAAAATGATACTTCCCATAATATTTTTGGTTTATGTGTTTTAAAACACAGCAAAGCAGGTGGGAGTAACTTTATTTTCTGAATTCATACTAAATAATGTTTTAATAGACGGAAAGTCAATAAAAAAGAATACTTAATTTTTCTCAAAATGTTCTAACTTATTGTTAATCTTATAAAATTACATCTGAAATACAGTACAACAAGATTTCTATGCTATTCTCATTAAAAAATTAATGCCAAACCTGGGGATCGAACCAGAATCTCCTCGGCCTTAGCGGCGAGTGCTAACCATTGCGCCACATAGTACAACGAGTATATNCTCTCCTTCCAAACCTATATTGCAAAGATGGAAATGTTTTATGGAAATGATGGCTTCGTTGAAGAATGTGAAAAGCAAAACTTTAGGTTGATGGTGTGCTCATTCGCTTTTATAGAATAAGTATGTATGATAGTGTGTACACTGGAAGGCTGTTAATATATAATGAACTTATCTGATTAATACATAATTATTTTTATAATTTTTCAATATAATGATAGAGTTTGACTCAGGGGAACGCGATTAACAAGTTAAACGCGCGAGAACAGAAGAAAAAGGAGGAGATGGAAGCCGAATGTAAGAGAATGGCGGAAATCGCAGATAAAGATAAAGTAAAGTTGAAGAAAGAGATTAAGAAAGCCGAGGCGTTAAGAAAAAAGGAGGCGAAGGAAGCGAAGGTAGCGATGAAGAAGACGGAGAAGAAATCGAAGGAGAAGAAATCGATGGTGAAGGGAAAGAAAGTAGTGATGAAAAAGAAGAAGTTGGAAGAGAAGGGCCAGAAATCGATGGAGACGGAGCAGAAATCGATGGAGAAGGAGCAGAAATCGACGGAGACGGAGAAGAAATCGATGGAGACGGAGCAAAAGTCAGTGATGATTTTGGGGAAAGTAGCGATAGAACCGATGGAACCGCCAAGTTCACCAGAGAGTCCAGTGATTCCAAGTGAAGAGGTATTGATAATCGAGTCGGTGGAATATCACTCGTCATTACCTGTTTTGGTGGAGATGTCGCAGAGAGGAACTCAACCAGGTGATGTTGTAATGGAAGAGTTGATGGAGATGGAGAATTTTTTTAATGAGGATGATGCATTGTTTATCGATACAGATACGGAGGCACTTTGATAGCTAGAAAGAAAGATTTGTTGAGGTGAAAAGTTTCTGTTCTGCCATGTTATCTTTATCAGTTTAGGTTTTTTCTTATTATTATTATTATATAATTTTTCTTTGTCATTTATTATCTCGTTGTTAAATTTTTTTTAAAGAAGGTTACATTGATATGTTTACTTTCTGTAACGCGTAAATTTAGAAATTTTGTATTTTTGTGTGTGTATAAATTAGGTCAGATTAAGATTTTACTGTACATTTATATATAGTAAGATTTACGGTAGAGGTGTTAAGGTTAAGTGTTAAGGTCTTAATGTGGTTTTATCTGGGAAGGTAGAATCTAGTTGAGATTGAAGAAATTTCATAAACGAAATTTCTTTTTTTCTAGGTGGGGGGACGTAATGAGCAGAACTACGTAGGATACACGAGGTTATTCTCAGAGGGTCGTTTACCCAACGAGTCGTTGAATTAGTTATCGAGTCATCGATCTAGTTTATCGACCGAGTCGCTAACTCAACGAGCCGCNGACTTGAGGTATAGAATCCAACAAGTCGCTGAACTCAGAGAGGTTGGTGATGTCGTGTATGCTAGTGTACGAGCCTTGCATAAGTGAGACTACTACACTAGATTGGGCCAATGAAAGGCAAGTAGGGCAATCAACTCTGTATTTGCTGGAATATCAAGATAAGCTCGGAACACCGAGATATTAGTATATTCGAGTAAGTACAAAGATATATTTATTGAAACTGTTTGATTAACTAAATGAATAGGTTACGTATATCAAATACAAAGTATTGTGTCAATCATCGCAGGATAAGTATTTGAGCAAACTATAGCAGAAGTTCACTCAGAAGAGTTATCGAATTAGACTGGGAAGTCGAAACAAAGAGGTCGTACAGTCCTAAGCCTCGATATAGACGAGGTAGTTAGAAGGACTTTACTTCTATTGTTACGTGGGAGGGGCGAATAAATTTCATTATATTGAAAAAGTTATAAAATTCATTATGTATTAATTCCATAAGTATCCATTATGTATAACTTAAATTGTTTCAATTTTGTGACACAAACGAAAAAATTTTTGGTGTTAAGGGGGTTCTATAGGTGGGCTTTATCTTCGGATCTAGCATAGGTAGAGATTTTTTTTTCTTTTTTGAATTCTGCGTGGCTTGTTTACTGATATTATAATTAGAGAAATTAAAAAATTAGAAAAAATTTTTCTGAAATTATTTCGAAAATTTTCTAAGTATTGCAAAATGACAAAAATGTTTTGATCTCTAGCGCTAGAACTATAGATATTTTGAACATAGTTTATAATATCAATTCCAGAAAAGTGATGCTTACGATTAGTTTGATGCCATTCAAAACGCAATAGGATAACATTGAGATTTAAAAATAATTTTCAAATTGTCCTCCTGGGAGTTAAAAACTGACATTGAAAATTCGAGCGCAGTCATTTTCTTCCAAATTGTCAGGATAATCTGTGATATATGTAAAAATAGTTGTCCAAAATAGCAAAAAATGGGCATTTTCGGCATAATCGAGGCATTTTGAGGATGAAAATAAAAAAACGCGTGCAATCATTTTTTCTGCTATGCTATCTCACAACTTATGTGTGAGTATGAATATTTTCTGAAATAGGAGTCCTATTATAGGACAAAAACAAAATATAAGCTTTAGAAAAAAAATATTGCTCCCAGTTAACCTCATTTACCGGTTGGTTGTTAATTCGATCTTGAAAATTTTAAGCAAAAGTTGTTCACGAGATTATGAACTATGATCCCAGAGTTTTTTATGGTTGTATTATGTAGCAATAAGAAGTTATGAGCCTCGAAAAAAGTCTGGCTGGCCTATAGAACCCCCTTAAGTTTCTAAGAAAACGAATTATTATTCTTTTTAGGACTTCTGGAAAGCGTTAAAAGATTGAAAAAATTGATAATAACTTAGTTTTGAGCTACCTTTTGCAGAAATTTGAGTGAATTTTGAAATTTAACCTAGGAGGAGATAAATTTGCCGATGAACAAAGTCCAAAAAACGGTGGTTTATCGCATATTCTAGAAAAAATTCAGCACTTATCGATAAAAACGCTTCTCAGAAGTTTTAAATACTAATTATACAGGTTATGTTAAAATTTAGGTTTATTTCAAAATAAAACCTGAGAGGAGACAGATTTTCCGTTTTGACTTGGGTCTCCCTGTCAGGCTAATGTGTCTGGGAGTGTATGAATGCAAATACACATGTTTTACGCAAGATGAAGGCTAGTTTTTCTACGATTGATTAAAGACGATATTTAATAACTTTAGGCACTTGAGGTTGTTATACGTAACTAAGTGGCATTATGGATAATTTTAAATTGAAAGAAATTAAAGGAAATTGAAAGAAGATGGCGCCGATAACAACCGAAATTTTTTTGAAATAATAAAATTTCAAAAAAATTTGTGGCAAATGGTGGTGTTACAAAAAGGTGTTGTAAATTTCATCAATAATTTCAAAATGATAATCGCGCGACCATCCAATCGGTTGACATCCAGAAAAAATAATATCAGAAAATCTGAAAATTGATTCTTACTGATTTTTTAAAGAATTAAAAAAACATTTATTAAAAATGTCGGAGTTGATTTGCGGAAAAGTTTCAAAATATCTTAAAAAAATCGACAAAAATTTCAAATGAAAATTTATATTATTTTTCAAAGATCGGTAATAAAATATTTGAGTACGGATTTAAAAACTGAGAGTGGCTATTTTCCCAAAAATAGATAAAAAATGATTTTAATAAGCTAAAAAATATTCATATCGGCCAAGCTAACGATAATAAGCATAAAAATTAACTAACTTATATTTTCGTAAGTTATATTGACTCCAATTTGCCAAGTTTATGGCAAATGTTTTCAATTTGAACAGCACAATAATTTTAGCACTTAGTGAGGAATGCAAAATCTGAAAATTACATGAGTCATGTCCTTGACCTCTTGTTGGCCCAAATTCAGAGATTCCGCTCGTAGCTATAAACTATATAAGGATGACCTCAATAAAAACAGTTAATCCTCAACTTATATTTACAATGTGTTTGTGTTCCTTCACACACACATTGTACCTTCACGTTGACTACTCTCCACTCAAGGTTACCAATCAAATTTTTTTGAAAATGGTTAAAATATAGCTTTTTTACGAAACAGGTCAATCACGTTCGCCAAATGTCAAGATTAATCGTTAAAACCTAACGTCAGCGTCAACGAGGTCAAAACTAAGGCGATAAATATTTTCATTAATATTTTTGAACTTTACCGAGAGAAAAATGAAGGTTTTTAAAATGAAAACTATTTTGATGTTTTTGGGAACGATTGTGCAGGCAGACAGAGAGATGAATCCAAACTCGGTGGGAGACTGTATAGACTTTACAAATAAATCGATACGGAGTGATAGTACTATTTCGATAGACAAAAATACAAGCAAATGTTTAAGGAATTGATTTAAAAACGAATATGTGCATTATTAATTTAAGCGTGTTTTGATTTGATTTTGTCCAGAGATTTTATAAGCATTCTATATATTGTGGTGCTTGCAGCAAGCAGGTTGCTTTGCCAAAATAGCTATATTTTTTGTGCATGAAAAATAAGCTTTTATTAACAAGCTCAATTAACTTCAGCACTAATCGGGGGAACAAGTTGTTGCGTAGGGTATTCTAAACATAGCGATAAAATCGTAGATCCTATCAGATGCTCTCTCACCCCTGCATTTAAATTATCACTCATTTTTTTCAATTTGAAGCCGAGATATCTGTGAGAATATGTTATCAATCATCACTTCTGAAATTATTATTATTATCTACTCAACAAGCCAAACATTTCCCGCTGAAAATTGCCAGTTTTCGAAAAAATTTCAGAAACCTGGCTTCTGATTAGCCGAAGATTCCTACTTAAAAAAATTACTTAGCTCACTGAACCAAATACCTTCTCACATTCTAGTGGCTCTCAAGTAATTTGACCATTTCAGCAAAACGTTCAAAAACTTTAAGTTTATTTCAAATCAAATTTAAGAATATTAAAAAAGAAGTCACTATACATTAGCAAATGGAATTGCTCCCCGGCCAAAAATTGCCCATCCAGTCGAGATGATTGCCGTGAATTTATGTACCTAGATGATAAACTAGGATTAATCTCCAAATCAGAGTGTTTCAAATATTTGCGCCAAATGGCCAAAAAACGGAAATTTGAAAGTAAACGAAAAACCAAAGAGAATAATAAATCGAAGCGGAAAAGAAAAAAAGGGCGAAAAGGAAAAGGTCGTAAACATGGGAAAAAGGAACAGTTATCAAACGAGGTAATGACAATGCGCAAAAGTGATAAATTTACGAAAACCTCTCAGGGTGTGACGCAAACCGTTGTGGCGGAAACAACTTTATCACAACGTGAAAAAAGTGGATCAAGACGAAATAAAGTCATTTGGAAAGTGGACGACGGACTTAAAAATAAACATCTACCAAGCTCAATTCCGATAGGTGAGCCTTTTATAAATAACTGAAATAGTACAAATCGATCGACCAAATAAGGTTTTTTGCTGATATTATATCCCCCTTTCACACTTTGCTTAAGATTTTGGTCCTGTGTGGTTAGCGTAGTGCAAAATGGTATGTGAGTGAGCTAGTTCGGCCAGCTAGTTACCACACAGGGCCTAGATCTTAAACAAAATGTGAAAGGGGGATATTAGTTATTTTTAAACTAAAATCTTGCACCCTGAATAAAATTCAAATGTCATGGATGGTGGCCCGATAAGAAACGAGCTTATAAAAGTGATGAGATTATTAGGTTAACATGTATCTCCTCCGTGAGTTTATAAGGTAAACAAATTATTTGAGGCTTCAGAATTTTCCAAACAAAATATTCAGTTTTTGTCCAGCATCAATGATGCATCATCAAAAAAACGTATTTTACGTCTAATTTAGGGGTTTCGATCACAATCTATGAATTAACTAGATTTTTAAGTCAAACATTTAAAACCCATATTCTTTTTCCAACCAAAGTGAATCGTGAAAATGGAGGTGATCTCTATCACACGACTCGTGTGACACGAGGTCGAATACCACTTTTTTTAATGATGAATTGTTTTGAGTATAATAATAGGCCAGGGCTTCAGATGTTGCCTCCTTGAACAAATAGTGGGATTCGAACTCGCTAGATAGAGATCACCTTCATTTTCACGATTCAAAGTAGTTCATAATATATCGAAGATAGGGATCCCCTGTTCCTCCAGTTCGCGTTCGACCCGCTTTTGACCAATGAGAGCACCGTATTTTATTTTTTGACCGATAAGAGCTTCGAAAAGAAGTTCAACCACGAACGCGAACCTGAGGAACAGGAGATCCCTATCTTAGATATCAGGAATTACCTAGAAGGTATTTATACTAAGAATTTTTGCTCATTTTCGCATGAAGCAATCACAATCAACAGGTTTTTTATATAAACGTACATAAACAGATTCCATCGAAAACTGAAAGTACGCAGCTCAAATAAAATTTCGGGCGAGCTTGAGAAGTTTTTGAAAATTAGATAAATGTACAAAAGCAATTATTTTTTAATCATTCAAGGGGCAAAAAATTATTATGTGAAATGACTCATAGCTACGTCGCTCGTAGTAAGATCTAAGGTTTTTCTGCAAGACTCTAAAATGTTCCATGACCAATTTATCACTTATCTTTTGGCTCTGATGCCAACTCTCGGTTTAAAATCAATTTTTTCAAATTTTTTTTAGACAAATGAGATTATTTGGGAAACTATGTATGTGAAAGTAAATACCTTTAGCGGAAGACAGATTACAATGTTTCGTTGCTCTACCCCTAAGGGGGTGTTCATGTCTGATTTTTATGAAGACTTAGAGGCAATCAATGTGCACCAAATTGCTTCGGAATCTCTACAAAATGTATTCCCGATCGAATTCAAAAACAATTTTTTTTCAAAATTTAGCGTTTTTTCGATTTTTCTCAAGGTATTTCTTTCAGAGTTTATTAAAAAAATGTTGTTTGTTAAGATTTGACCACTCAAACTTGAAAATATCGGGTTGACGTAAGCCAACTTTCCCTTCAGTGTTTTCCTGGCTTTCGTTTGAGCCTACTTTCAAAAAAATCGGAGCACATTTTTTTCGATTTTTTATTCGAAAAATCATATTTTCGAGTCTGCTGCAGACTGTCTGCATCGAAATTTGTAAAAATGGCTCTTACAGATCTGTCTCATACAAATATCGATTTTGTTACAAAAACCCTCTTTTTCGGTCCGCCAAAAAACCCGACAATCCGTTTTTTGTTTCGACGCCACTTGAAAACTCACGCGGTAACAAGGTGTACTTTGAAAAAATTTGGGCCTTTTTTCAAATTTAACCTCGTAGGAGATAGATTTTAAACCTTAAAATCGTGAAAATGGCCAAAAATCGTCGGTTTATTGGTTCGCTCGAAAAATTTAGTCACGGAAATAAAAATCGCTCTCGTACAAGTCTTAGTTTGCTAATTCAACCTATTATGTCAACTTATCAACAAATTTTGATATATATATGGTCTGGGAGGAGATGGATTTTAAAATTTGGCGAAGTGATCTCCTGTTACGACTATGTGACGATTTGTGTAATCATCAAAATCTGAGTTTGACCTTTGATTTCGCAAGATAAAAGCTAGGTCTACAAATTGGCATTTTTGGAATTATTGCTCAAGCTTCAGATTTTCGTAAACTAGCTCTGCAAAAGTGCAAATTAGAGATGAACATCCCCTTTAAGTCACATTGGCCAGATATGGCCAGCGCTGAGTATGTGGGTTAAAGGGGGTACTAATCGCTGAAATTGAATTTTCTTGAAAAAAATTAGCCATAGATAGCTTTAAGAGGGTATAGCTGTCTGATTACATAAAGGCCTTAGAGGCATTAAAAATGCTCCAAATTGATACAGCGTGGTAATTAAGTGTATTAAGAACCCAATCATCAGAAAAAAAATTTCGAAATTTTCTCATTTTTACGATTTTCTTCCAAGTATTTTTTAAAAGATGAAATTAAAAATAACGTTTGCTGAAATTTGACCACTAAAACTTGAAAATATCGGCTTGACGTAAGCCAAATTTCTAATTAGTGTTTTACTGGCTTTCTTTTGAGCCTACTTTCGAAAAAATCGAAGCACTTTTTTTTNTTTTTTTTCGGAAATTTTTTAGAAAATGTCCAAAAAATCATATTTTGAGTTTTAGCTGGAAATTGCAAAAAATCTTGTGATCATTTCTTACATATGTTCTGAGGATTACTTGATAAAAATTTGAGCCATTTTGCAAATATATCCTCGGAGGAGATAGATTTTGAAGTCTGAAATTGTGAAAAATCGTCGGTTATTTGGCGTTCTAGAATTGTTCAGTCATCGGATCAAAAAAATCTTGTAATTAAAGTTTGACATACTACCGTTACGTTATCTGTCAAAATTTGAGCTTAATTTGATATACCGTCTGGGAGGAGATAGTTTTTGCAGTTTGGAAAATGTCACCTTGTTGCGATACTGTACCTATTGGTGTAATGGTCAAAAATAATTTGTGATGTACTTTTTCGCAAGATTAAGGATAGATCTACAAATAAGTATTTTCGGTTTTTCTCATAAGCTTTTCGGTTTCAGAATATATCACCGTGAATATGTCAAATCTGCCAGATATACCCCCTTAAAGACACTAGTCAGATTAGCCATCTTGTAGAACTATCCTGTAGCTTGTGGAATAAAAATCATAAATTTGTTTTGTATGCATACACTCTTTCACACATAAGCGACACAAGAGGACCTAAGCCGAAATGGTAAAACTATCTCCTCCCAGGTTTTATGTAAAAATTAGCTGAAATTTTTATATAACTTGCAAAAGTTGTAGACCAAACTTTGTCTTAGGCAGTTTTTCAAATTTCGCTATATTTTAGCGGTATAGGTCGCTGGTTTTATAAGGTCTCAGGGGCATTTTAAATGCTTCAAATTGATTGGTGATAGTTAAAAATTTCACTTCCGATCAAATTATGAAAAATAAATTCCCAATTTTTTGCGTTTTTTCAAAATTAACTTCAAAAATAACGTTTGTTTGAATTTGACTACCAAAACTTCAAAATATTAACTTAACGTAAGCCGATTTTCTGATCAGTGTTTCCGTGGCTGTCTTTTGAGCCTACTTTCGAAAACATCAAAGCACCTTTTTTTTCAGAAATTTTTTTACGTGACCTTCAAAAATTTTTATTTCGAGTTTGAGGTCGAAATTTGACAAAAATGCTATCTAAGAAGTTTTTTTTTGTTCTGTGTTAGCGTTTGCTGGAATTTGGGTGAATTCCAAAATCAAACCTAGGAGAACCTAGGAGGAGATCTCCGTTTTGGTTTATGTCTTCTTGTGTCGCTTATGTGTCGCTAAAAGTGTATGGATGCAGAAAGTTTTGGCACATTTTGCACGCAAGCTGAATGCTAGTTTTACAAACTGGCTAATCTCAAGGATTGGCAGTAGAAGGCCAAAATAGTGAAAGGCCAAAAAAATGAAAATAAGATGTTTGTTTTAGAAAAATGCTGATATCCTTGGTCGCAATCAAAGTTTGCGTTTTTCACAATATTTTTTCAAATGAAAAAACAAAGTTTAGAAAATGTCATTCGGAAATTGGCCTTTTTCAAGAAATTTTTTCGTTCTGTTGATTTTATCGAGAAATTTCCATCAAAAAAAATTGTGAAATTTACTTTTTGTTCTAAATTTTGCTCAAATTTACAACAATATCATATTTTCCTAAAAAAAATATTTTACTTCGAGAAAGATATTATATATCGATTTTTGGCCTTTCACTATTTTGGCCTTCTACTGCCAACTCTATCTCACTAATATCCTCAAAGCCCTGGTTGGCTCATATTTTATTCAGAAAAATCAATTCCAGCGACCAGTACCACCTTAAGAGGGTAGCAGCGATGTGGCCGACTGGCGTCAATTTAACTTACGATAATAATTAGTTGGTTTATTTTTTTGTGCTTGTTATCGTTAGCTGAACCAGAATAAATGTGTATTAGCTCATTAAAATCATTTTTTATCTATTTTAGGAAAGATTTGAGTTCGAAGTTTTATTTTTGAATTCGTGAAATTTCCAAAAAAATTCAAAATATTATTAAAATTTCAAGCATTATTCACCCAAAATTTTTCTTGTTTTTTTTTCTAAAATCTGTGAATAAAAACGAAAAAAATAGCCACTTTAACTTTTTTCATGCATGTTTACATATTTTCTGAATGCTGTTTAAAAATTCATAACATGTTCATTTGTCATTTTTTGTCGACTTTTTTTAGAAATATTATGAAAATTTTTAGCAAATCAAGTCCAAAATTTTTTATTAATGCTTTTTTAAATTCTCCTTGAAAAATCATGCCGAATCAGTTGTGTTATTGTCTGGTATCTATTTGATTTCCGTATTTC
>SCLH01001139.1:101237-139180 GCA_004367855.1 Oikopleura vanhoeffeni | reverse complement strand
ATTTTTTTTCAAAATTTTAATAATTAATATATATATCCAACTTCAAAAGTTTTCAAGTTACCCGTTTTAGATGTTACTTCCGGTCAAACCAGAAGTGATGTGTCAATTTACTCAACGTAGGATTATGTGGCTTTGAATGGCACAGAGACAATTTTCCAATTTATTACAGCTTGGCTTATAGAAACTTTGATTTTGTAACAAAGTGACAATTTTCGTCATTTTTGACTGCTCTGAACTGCCCTTTGGATTTTAAAATTTTAAAAAAAATTGTTTTGTGGTCTTATGTGCTCCTATGGTTTCCGTTCCGAGGTCAAAGTAATTTTTAAGCAACTTTATTTTTCGACCAATCAGCAATAAGCAAAAAGAAAATTGATAATTTCGTCATTCTAAGTACCCTAAATACCCTGATTTTTGAAAAATTCTGAAGGTATGTTTTCTAGTCTAATTTAACCCTACGGTTTCATTTACGGGGTCAAAAATGACTTTTAAGCAACTTTATATTTCAACCAATCAGCAATGAGCAAAAATTTCAAATTTTTTCTGAAAAGTAAGTAAAAATGGATCTTCAGAAAATTCGCTTCTTAATGGCTATCTTTTTTATTTCAAATGTTGAAATTTCCTATAAATGCTAAATACCGTGGTTTGTTTACACCTACAAATCATAGAATCGCCTTTAGCACCACCTGTGGTCATCTGAGACCTATAGTTGCTAATACCGTTTCCACAAAATCGATGCTTGCGCATCTTTTGAGTACCCTAAATCATTGATTTGAAATAATTCAAGTTTTTGGGCTCTCCATTTCCGGTGCTACACTACGTGATCTTGGTCGTGTATAAAATTTGAGATGTCAATCTGGAGCAAAATTTTACGCTCTACCCGAAAAAGTGAGTGAGCATTGCGAAATAAGATGAATATTTTGCTTTTTGTCAAAAAAACAAAACAAAAAATTTTTGACCACCTTAAACAGCGCCACTGAGTGGTCGGAATCAAAAAAAATTTCGACCAAAATTTCAAGCGTCAAAAACTCACCTAGATCCGAAATTTTTATCGAGTGTTCATTTTTCGCTCGGGAGGCCGTTTTAGTGATTTATCGATTTTGCTCTCTTGCGTTACTTGTGGATATTTTTCAAATTTTAGGGTCATTTTCGTGATCTCTGGTGACGATTCACGATGTGGTGAAATTTTTGGTCAAATTGAGACATTTTCGACGTCCAAAATTTGAACTTACACCTCCTGGGGTCGAATTTCAACATAAATCGAAAATTATTCCTAGGAAAATCTACAAGGATTCTGAAAACACTAACAGCTTGTCGAATTATAACCACGCGTAGATTTTTTTAAGTGATTTTTTAGTGATTTATCGATTTTGCTTTCTTGCGTCACTTGTGGATATGTTTTTCAACTTTAACCCCCACCTGTTTGCGATGTTATATTAGTAATATAATATTACCCACCTGCAACTGAGTGTTTTAAAACACACTAGTATTTGCTAACTATGAAGCATGGCTACATTGCGCAGCAGGCAAAAAATACGATTTGAGATTTTCAGATTAATTTTTATGGTGCCTACTTTTGCGGTATTTTCAGGGTTCTAACGCCTGAAAAAATAAATAAATATTAATTTTGTCTAAATAAAAACCGCAAGACCGTGACCACAACAAAATTTTGATTTAAACAGAATAAATAATTTTTGAATAAGTCTGAAGAAAAAATTTTAGGAATTTGGTGGAAGTATTCACCCATCGAAAATGCGTAGGCGGAAAATGAGTATTTTAGAAAAAATAATTCAGTTTCATCTTCCGGAAACTTTTCATTTGCCTATCTTAGGTATAATTTCATGGGCCACAATTTGTATTTTATGGAATTTCTTGCGCGCGTTGTGCACCTTCCCAAATCGTCAATTTGAAATTTTGTCCGCCATTTACACCACCACCTGGTGCCGGGTGCCGAAATAAATAATGTCAAAATATTCATCTCCGTAAGAAACCCTTATAAGTATATTTGTAGATTCTTATCTGGTTCCAGTGCTGTTTTAAGTGCATAATACAAAAAATTGCATCCAAATCATGCATTTCCGGTCTGATGGGCAACTTATGAAACACACCAAAATTCTTGAAATTAAAAATAAGGGGAACTTTCGGGGGTCTGTTCCGGTATTCCGCTGGCCAAAATGATACTTCCCCAAAATATCTTTGGTCTCTGTGTTTTAAAACAAAGAAATGCAGGTGGGGGTTAAAGGTCATTTTCGTGATCTCTGGTGACGATTCACCATGTGGTGAACAAACTTTTTGGACAAATTGAGATGCATTATTCGACGTCCCAAAATCTTGATACCTTCGGAAATTGAATTTACACCTCCTGGGGTCGGAATTTCAACATAATTGAAAATTGTCCGTAGCGGACACCCCACAAGCGCATTCTGAAAAATCTAACAGCCTTGTCGAAATTATAATCACGCGCTTAGATTTTTCCTTCGTAAGCATTGAAATTTCGCATTTTCGAACTGTTTAACGCCTCAGGCCACCTCTGTGTCTGGTTGAATTCGTAAAGAAAATTGTTTTTCCATAAAATGCCGGTTTTCGCCTACGCCGTGAGCACAATGAAAGAAATCTGACGACCATCGATTTCAAAAAGGTCTTATCGGTATTCGAAATCCACCATTCAGGTCTTATCCCTGATTTTTTCGTCGGCCGTGTTTTCGAATTTGTTTACCAAACTGTTTTTCAACATCTTAGCCTCAATGTAAAGAAATATCTAGCTACTGGAACCCCCTTAAAAGCTTACTTTTACTACAGCGGGGTGGCGGCGTATAGTTGCTTGTACGCGTATAGTTGGACCTGAGAGTAAAACCTACGTAAGCCTCCGCAAGAAACCTACGCTTTTTGAAAAATAACATTTATTCCGTTCCTGGCGTCGCGCCGCTATAGTTATTAGGAAAAGAGTAGGGCTTTTTTTCCAAGAAACGTTTCCTGGGCCAAAGTTTCACTTAATCCGCGTTCGTAGTTCACTTGTGAACACGCTTCTTTACTTATCTGATAGGGCTCAGGGTTTAAATATTTACGTTCAACCTCCATCACCCCCAGGAAACGAGCAGAATTCGCCTCACACCCATAACAGCCTATCTGAAGGCGAATCACTTTGAGCGCGTATCACGGGAAAGACACTGGGTAAGATATCAATTTACTTATTTGTCAGCTGATGAGATCAAGGAACAAAGGTTTAAGTCAACAAACACGTAACATTTTTAAATTTTAGGAAGTTTGTAAACCTAGGATAACTTGCTAGAGAAAATAGAGGTTCCACTCACCTTGTATTTCTTGAAAAACCATACATTTTTACATATGACATATAAGTTACAATTTAAAGTGAACTTTTCAGCCTATTGAAAGCTGCGGTCTTGAAATTTTGAAATATCGATATCTTGATCGCTTACAAAACACAATTTATTCATATCCGCCGGCGCGTTCGACAAGTATATGCAGTGAAATTGTGGAAATCAATATTGCTGAATCAGCTTGAAAACTCAAAATATCAGTACCACCTTATGTTCTATTTTGATCGATTTTGTCTTTTTCGGCTCTAGTTTCGGGGTTAGATTGCCGCTTTCAATTTTTTCGAAAAACTAATTTTTGTTGAAGAAATATTTTTTTTTCCAACTATTTTTGAGTTTCATATAAAATCGACTTGCTGAAAAAATTAGTTCTTCGTATAAAGGACTGCAGATAAAATAATACTTCTATCAAACGAATCCTGAATTACTTTCCTAAAAACTTGCTCTTCCTCAGAATTTCCGATAGTTATGGTATCGTTTTTCAACAATTAATTTTTTAAGATAATCTTTGACAAAAATCCTAAAAAAAAGTAGGAAAAAATAACTTTTGAACGGCTCATGGTAAAAAATTTTCAACAATATTTTTGGAAAGAAAATTGCAAACTCTATGATAAATTTGAATTGTAGGTCTGTGACGATGTTACTTCTGCGCCGTTTTGGCTCTCGAAAATTTTTTTGCCTTTAGAGAGTCAAAGGGTGTGAGGGGGTTAAAGAAACTGTATTATTTGTAGATTTTTGTCAAGACGTTTGAGTAACTGTCAGGACGTTTTAGAAGGTAGCTAGTAATTAACATAGTAATTAATCTGAAGTATTTATTTCGGCGTTATTACCTTTCCTTAGAAGCAATAATATTTTTTTCATTTTTAATTATTCTTGCAAGCGTCGAGTTTGATATAATCCGCTGAGTTTCGAGAAAAAATGCTGTGATGATATCCACCAAGGTAGCTTCAGGATTTTTTCGTAGAGTTTCTTTGCGGACTTCAAGAGCCTTTGATTTCTCTTCGACTGATAAATGATAGTTTTTAGCAGTGGTCTTTTTTTTTTCTTTGAAACCTTCTTTGAATTCATGTTTTTTTTAAATTAACTTTATTTCATTTTTTTGATAAAATCAAAGTACACTAGAAATTCTAGTCTAGAATATATGTAAAATTACCCTTAAATCACTAAAAATTCTTTCTTTGGCCATATTTTAACGCAATTTTTAACTCTAGATATTGTACAAATTGACCAATCAGAGCACATTTTCCCAGAAGTACGCGTATAGTCCGAATGTACGCGTATAGTCCGGATTACGCGTATAGTCCGGGGTTTTGGGCGACGAACTTTCTAACTATACGCCGCACCCCGCTGTATAGCCATTTTCAGTCTAAAATGTGAGTAAAAANTGAGCACAAAATGAAAGAAATCTGAGACCATCGATTTCAAAAAGGTCTTATCGTATTCGAAATCCACCATTCAGGTTTATCCCCTGAATATTTTTCGTCGGTCGTTTTCAATTTTTTACCAAACTTTTTCAACATTAGCCTCAAATGAAGAAATATCTAGCTACTGAAACCCCCTTAAAACTACTTTTACTACTAAATTTTTTTGCTCTTCCATTTGGTTCCAGTTTTTCTTTGCATATATTTCTTCTAATTTATTGAATCTCTGGAAATATAAAAAACATTTCAATTAATTTTGTAATAATGTCATGAAAAATAGTATTCTTATAAACTATTTTTGTTGTTTTGCAGACATAATATATCAAAATAACGACCTAAAATAGATATTTTTCAACGTTTTGCTTGCTTGCACAAAAAATAGAGGAAGTTTGTAATCATCGATCAAATAGGAAATCCCTTATACAAGTTTTCGCTGTTCAAGTTGCTTCTAATATTCAGAATGTTTTAACGGGCAGTTTCTTAGTTATTTCCTTAATTGTCTCAAATGATGTTATATTCTAATTATCCACATAAACGAAGATATATCTCTTTATCACCTTTTGGTTAGAATGCGTAGCCACAACGTTAAAACCACACGTTAAAAGGAGTAGTGGCTACGAATTCTAACCAAAAGGTGATAAAGGGATATATTCACGTTAAAAAATACGTGTTCAAGTCCGAGACTAAAAAATACCAGACCAAAATTAAAAAAATCTGCCTACCAATCCTGGGACCCATTCATCCCGTATTCCGTGTTAATTTAAGAGTAGGTTGTGAAAAGGTTCATTAGCATTTTGTTTCTCGTTTTTAGGGAAAACTAAAAGTCAACAACGTTCACTTCGAACTTATTATACGTAGCTATAAATTTAGGAACTTCAGATGAAAAATTCTGTTTCCTTATTCATGAAAATGATAAATGTCTAAACGTTGAAAAATATCAAGTATAGAATTGACTTTTTAATATAATAAAAATATTTATTCATTTATTATTTGGTTTATCATTGAACTGTCTTGTTTTTGTTTTTATTCACCTGTTTTTTGGAAGTTCTCCGATTTGTTAACAGTAGGTGATGGAAATTGGCAACACACTAGCTTTTGGCATAAAGTGTTGCCGATTGCCGTCATAGGAAGGGTGTTGCCCATTACCCTCTTAGTCAGGTTTTGCCAAAAGAAATTTACACTGTATTTTATCAGAAATTGTCAGTAAACTTTTTTTTGCGGACACTACATAATTTTATGTACATAATTTATTTGTTGTGATATTTCGGCTAGGATGCTGTCACCAGAAAACTTGAATACACACAATGTGTACTTTTAAATAAATATGTACTGTTAAATAAAGTCCAATAGTACCAATGCGAGTATTCAAGTTTTCTGATGATAGGTGCAATTAAAAGCATATTTTATGATATTTTTGAAACACTAGTGCAATAAAATACATTTGGGAACAAGTATTCTTCGAGAATCTTTCAAATCCGCAGTTCAAAGTATAAAATTGTGGTCCAAAAATGTAAGGGGGTGGTCGTCGATAAAAGCTAAAAATTGGGGTTTTCAATGGCCAATTGCCGGAGTAGTACAAATTGTTCGACCAAATATGATTTCCCTTTAATTTATTGGAGCAAAAATCTTGCATCCTTAGAAATCGAATGTGTTGGATGGCTCGTCCAATCAGAAACGAGCTAACAAAACTGACGGACTTATTTTTTGAAAATGTATCTCCTCCCTGAGTTTTCAAGGTTTAAAAATCATTTATGACTTAAATTAACCGGACAGAAGGTAGGAAGATCACCTAAAAAGGTTTTGGAAAAATTCTTGGATTTGGGTTCAGCATTATCAAAATACCGTATTTTGACCTTATTTTAGGGGTCTTAATCAAAATGTATCTCCTCCCTGGATTGAAAATTAACACATTCAAAACCCACGTGAATGTGTAGCTGATGAGTCCGTGCAGATCACCCAGAAAAGTTTTGTCCAAATTTGTTTCTCGTTTTTTCAGAAATCGTGTTTTAATTTTAAAAAATCAAGATATTTTAATTAATTTGATTCGAAATATTCTTGAAACCATCAATAAGTGCTTTCCTGACCTTGAATCCATAAATTTAAGGACATTTTTTCTTGGGCCTCATTAACGTCCACCGTCTTAACAAAGATATTTGAAAAAATAATTCAGTGCATCTAAATTCGGACAGAATCGTAAAATAGCTTTTTGAATAATATGTTTAACGTTGGAAAACTTGTTAATCATTAAGTCGTCACCGTCCATTGGACAAAAATCAAAGAATATAAATTTCGAAATAATTCCATTTAGATTAACATTGTTTAACGGCAGTTAGCGTTCAAAAGTAAACTCTTCTGGCCTAATTAATTATTAAATCCCTTGAGTCGGTGAACTACAGTGTAGTATTACAAATTTTGCTATATTTAAATTGTGGTGATAAGGCAATGTTTATTGACAATGTGGTATTGATTACCTATAATGTTTTGATACGGAATTGTTATTACTTGAACGCTTTATTTTATACCAAATAATTAGTTTGGGGAGGCGAAGCCGACCCAAACTAATTATTTGAAATAAATTCAGAGTTTGTGGTCAACTTGACACAAATTGTTGAGGAATCAAATATTGTGTCCCACTTAAAGTATCTCATTGGTCAATATCTTATTGGCTAATATCTCATTGGTTCATGAGTGATGTCCAAACATCTCTTCATTAATAATTCAATTATGTTATGTAATTCAACAATGTTACTCTGAGGTTATTCGGAATGAAACCCATAATAATATTGGTTTACACGTGACGTTTAAACTTCTTGTTATTAATAATTGAAGTAGTACATGATAAAATATTTGGAGGGGGGGTTTGATAAAACGTTGGGACCATGCTTGTAAATATGAGTGATTTTCGTTTCCCTGTCATGCGTAGGTTTAAGCAAAAAAAAATAGGGAAGAAAACCCACGCAAATCTTTCCTTTTTACAAGCCTTGAAAGGTAGTCTCATGCATTTCTTGAAGAAACCTTTTAATTTTATCTGTTCTCACAAGGTAAAACATTTCCATGAACTTTTCAAAATGCCCAAAAAAAAACATTTTTTCCATCGATATTTCCAAAAAAATGATGAGTCACTTCAGTAGGCGAGAAAAATCTCTTCCAAACCCTGGTGCCACATTTCATTAATATACTTTTAATTAAAGCTTTGAGAAAAGCGTAATTGAAGGAAAAAGACCAGAAACTTTAAATTTATCTACAAATAAAGCTTACAAGTAAAAACAATTCCGCTATCAACAAATTATACGAAATAAATATCACATTGTGTATAAACATTGCCTGATTAGTAATAAATAATTACCACATTTTAAATATATCAAAATCGTTAACGGGTGGGCTCAGAAATTAACAACAGTGACGGACTCAGCGAGTGGCCATTTCTGGCCACCTGACTTTAAAAAATCATATTTTTATCCCAGTATATCTCAGCAAAAATAAAAAACTATTTATGCAAATGCTTTCACAATTATTTGATCGAAAAAAATATGAAATTATATTTTTTCATTTTTTTACAATAATTTTTTCTATTAGATAATATCGTACCGGTAATAAGATGATTTTTGCCTAAAATCTTAAATTGAAGAAAAACGGTCATGATATAAGTTCAGAGTCCACCCGTTAATCCATGTTGATGAAAATATAATTATTTTCCAAATTTATAAATATAAATTTAGTAATTACTTAACCCTCCGAGGCATAGAGCCTTTTGAAAGGCTCAAGCCACTTTGAATCATCCAAAAATGATCGCAGAAACTTCTCTTTCGGATACATTTTAAAATTCAATAATTTGCATCTTATATTATCACCTAAAATTTTTTCGGATAAAAGGTTCAAGTTTTATGACGAGTTGATTGAAAGGCTTTCGCTTGAGTCTTACTTCCGAAAAAATAATTTTCGACTTGAAAATGAAATAAAAACTTCAAATTGGCCAGTTTTTAGGAAAGTCTTTTGAGTCCATTTTGCAAACAAAATTTACATTCCAGGACGTTCTGGGGCGAACAATTTTTTATAGGTGAAATTTCATTCTGAAAAAATATTTAATTTGTGAAAATCACGCCAGAGTGGTACTCTTAAACTATATTTGCCTTAATAATCATTAAATCGAGAAAACTAACAATTTTTTCCTAAAAAACGTGATTTTTTCATGAATATTTTGAACTTATTTAGAAATATCTTTTGATTCCTAACAGATATACTCAATCAGATAATAGTATTGAGTAGAACAGAGCACTGCGCAGTTATTGAGATAAACATACATTTCCTGGAGCCTACCATGAGTCATGGTCCATGAGGGACTATCACGTGGTTTAATTAACCTTGTTTTTTAAACGTTTTTTTCTAAAATTAGACATAAAGTTTCTAGAATTTGAAGGATTTCTGTAAACAGCGTTCAAAGTAGAGCCCCCTGAAAGGCTCTGGTGCCTCCGCGGAACATTTTTGTCTGTGCTTCCAAGGGTTAATGAATCATTTTGGAAAAAAAATTTTAGCATTTCCAACTAAATTTTTTACATAAAAATTTATTTGACAGAAATAACATTCTTTTACCGTATGTCACATACGATATGTGTCTATGTTGAGTTTTGAATTAACCACATTACCTAGCAAATACGGGAATTAATTGAATTTCATTAAAAATGATATTTATCTTACTTTCGGCTAGAAAGCCATCATCAGAAGTGAGACAAATATTTTTTCGTAGGACAATAGGATTTTTTGGAAAATGCAATAATAACTTACTGTCGCGGGAGTACAATCTTATTTACTGTTTAATTTATGCAACAAAAAATAGCATCCAATACTAAAATCTGAAAAGCGGCATAAATGGCCGAGCAAGTACCGTAATAGATAATGCAAAGTTTCGAAAAATTTTTTTGTTAGTTGGGTTGTTTTGTGTGTTTTTAATACATATACGATCGATTGAGTGCATTTCTATGATATAATGAAGTTAGCAAAATTAACCACCTCCTTAAATTTAAAAAGCAATTTAATCTGTCAAAATTGCTTTTTCGATTTCAAAGCATACTTTGTTTTAATTTACGTGCCATAAAAGATAAGCAATTTACGATGATAACTTGTTTATTGAATTTAATATCGTAAATAGTTAAAAGAATATCATTTTACGAAAACAAATTATTTTTAATGAAAATTTGAGGGCGTAACTTGTCAAAATTTTATGAATTAAATATCGTCAATTATAAAAAAATTAGCTCTTTTTAATCGTTTTCGACCTGATAATTATTATTCATAACTTTGTGTTTTTTAAATGAAATAAGAAGTTTTTTTGACCCTTTCTAACTCTTTATTTTCTAGCTTCTGATGTCTCAGCTTTGCTTCAGTTCGTTCTCGACATAGTACAGCGCCGCGGGTGGCCAGGTGATCGATCCTGTTTAGCTACTCTAGATCAACATGAACAACTCAATAAAGTTCTATCACTAGTCGACGGAATCGTGCTAAATGTTCAACAAGATGGGGTCGTTAACTCTATTTATGGTGAGTGATAATTAAAACATAATGTTAGGTCTTCGCTCCCTAACTGGTACAAATACCGACCCATAAAATGTATCAGTCCCTATACTGATGCTTAGAAAGCTACATTGTAGATGATAATTGTGCAAAAAAAATATTATTGAAGTTTGCTTTGTTTTTTAATCTTGAATGAAAAAATCAAAATAAGTTGTATTCTTTTTAAAATATTTCAGAGACCATAATAATTCGAGGAAATCTATGAAAATGAATAACAAAGTACGTTTAAATTTTTTCCAATTCTGTCTTTTTGCTTTCATAAGTATCAGCAAACGTTCAAAAACACCTCCAAAAACTTGTAGCAGTTAGGCAGTTTGTACCAGTTAGGGGTGTTCCTATCAGGAACCGAGGACTGTAATAATATTTTCATGAGGTACAAATGTTTTCATATTTTATTTTGGAATTTTAATTTTTTTTAACCTTGACCGATTTTACTACCTGTACATACTGCCTGAGTTTCAAGTGGGGTCGGCAGAAAAAGTCATTCGCTAAAAAATGCCAGTAGATTATAATATGATATAGATATGATGTATGTTATATAATTTTTCGTCCTATTCTTTGAAATTCAAATCATTCAAAATTTTCAAATCAAACAGCATATCGAACAATATAATTGAATTGTAAGCTCTCTGATGCCATTTTTACGAATTGATTTCACAATAGTATTTTTACTCCGTATAGACGATAACAAAACTCAGCTCACTTCAGTTCAATTTTGATTACCAAATGTTTACGATTAAAAAACGTTTAACTTTTATGATCTGACAATAAAACTTAAATATTAATTACTATGGATTGATGTTTCGATTAAGTGATTATCAGAAATATTTCAACGATAAATCTTTTAACCCCCTTACTCATTGAGTATTGATATCCCCTGAGCATGAGAGCCACTTTTATGGCTCGACTTTGAAGCTCTATCATCCAAAAATATAAGTGCTTGCTCGTTAAAATTATTTTTCAGTCATTGTGATAAATGATAGACTTAACGTTATGGATTATTAAATTTAGATAATACACTTTGAGTACTTAATTAAGGCTGTGGAAAAACGGAGTTGACTCACACTGTTTTCTAGTAATAACTATATAAGATTTTTGTAATAATATGCAAATTAAATAAAATATGACCGCCCTGTTGGAGTCAAATTTCATTTTTGACATTTTTTTGGAATTCCTTGATTTTTTTAGACCCTACCTTGTATGTTTCATGAAAAATCGTATGAGCGGTTTTCGAGAACCGATAATTTCCAGTGAAAAACCGGTAAAATACCGGGAAATCGAAAAAAGCGGCTCTGCCAAGGCAACGCACAGTAAAAAGTTATTACATGACCCAAAATATCAGGGATATCGTATGTGCCGATATTGACTTATCTCAAACGCCGTTTGGGGGGATCTAAAAAAAAACGGACCAAGAGTAAAACCTGGGCTTTCTTGATCTGATCTCCGATTCAAATACTTTATCGGGTTCATCTATAAAACGATATATTCTCACCTCTAAAATGGTGAAATTAATGGTAAACAATATGTCTGCGCCTTATATTTCCGCTCTGCTTTCGTAGAAACATTATTATTTTTTTTTAAGATGGTCAAGACGAATTCCTAAAAACTGAGTACTTAAAACCTTGCTTTTTTACAAATAAATTATGAGATAAAGCTGATAAAAAAAAATTTCAGAGAAACTTAAAAAAAAAGTAGAATAAAATATATTTCAAAAATTAATCGCAAACTCTATGGGCGATTTGAACCTTCAACTTCTTTTTTAATTATTTTTGTCTTTTCAGGTCGTTTAAAAAAATGAAAGCCACTTTTATGGCTCTATGAGTAAGGGAGTTAAAGAAATCTCTGAAGCTTTATGGGGTCAAGGGTAACATATAAAAAAATAAAAATGTCAACTGCTGAAATTGATATCATAAAATTTTAGTGGGAAAAAATAGGAGTATTTTTCTGACAAAAACCTGCGTTTTTTGATTATATATTATATCATATTATTATAATTTATATGGCAAAAAAAGGATATCAAGTGCTCATTTGAAGTAACGCTTTATTAATTGAAATAAAGATTTTCTTGAAATTTTTTGGGAAACTACTTACATTTCACATAGATTTAATCCCTAGTTCGATGAAAAAAATTTGTTAATAATTTTTTTAAATAATTATGATGATTAATTTTTTCATAATTTCTTTCAAAAAATCACGCCATTATCATTTTGTATAAGTTTCCCACATTATCTTTTCAACAATGTTCAATTAATTCTTTAATCGTCGCACATAAATCCTTTAATTAACGAGAAGTGAAAAAAAATTTTAAACTTTTTGCGTTTTTGAGAAATTCAAAAAAAATTGTTGTGAAAGTTACCGCCGCTGCCTCAAATTTGCCGTGCAATGACAATCTTCTTTTAAGAAATTAAAATTAGAAAAAGTCATTTTGAGATATAAATATGGCCAGATGGTTAATAAATCATACTTTTGAAATTACCAATGTCATAATAATTAAAATCAAAATAATAATGATTTTTTAACATTTTTATCTAGGTAATATGGCGTCCTTTATTGACTACAGCCAAGATGAAATTGAAACAATTTACGAGTTGCTGGACGCCGATTACTCGAATAGAATTCGAAATTTTCTGACTCAAAGCAAGCCGAATGGCTCTGGCCCCACAAAGAAAAAGATCAAATTTCGGATTAAACCAACGCCCCAAACACCCAAAGAAAATCATAAATATTGTACAATGGATTGCTACTTGTCGCAGTTACCTCAGGGATTTTGGGACTAATTAGTTGTAATTTTTTATCAAATATATATTAAATCTTTAGATAATTTAATCCACAAAAAGTATCATAAAAATACACCTCCAATTTGTTCCGTCCTCTGCCTTAGATATGAATGGCTCAAGGTAAATTCATTAAATTATCTTAGTTTGAAACGTTCGAATTAAAAAAAAACAGTGCCCTTAGTGTAAGATGTTTTTCTCGATTTTAAAAGCGTGTTTGGTCCTTACCCAAAAATGCTATTATTGGTTACTATACGAACGTGGGAGTTAGAGTTAAAAACACGTAAAGTGATTTAAATTTTCGATTGGCTGGACATACACAAAGAGACAGTGAATTGGATAGAACAAACATAAAACATATTTTTTTTTGTAATTTTTTGTTTTCGAAAAATTTCGTCATTAGAATATTAATTTTCAACTTATTTAGACATTGTTATCATGTACAGTGTGTTTCTGTTTGGTCCATCTAATCGGCTGCCTGTTTCTGTTAGTCTTGCCAATCGAAACTTGAAATCGTGTTTCGTGTAAATAAATCAAAAAAAATTGTTATTCGATAAGAGCATTTTCACGAAAAACGAAACACGCTTTTTTAATTGATGAAAAAACAAAGAATGTTTTCATATACGATCGTAAATTAAAATCTTCTTTTTAAATTTCATTTCGTACACATATTTGCCATGAAAGATTCTTTAACGCCTATAGAAATGGGCCCTTAGGGTTGGCTCGCTTTAATGGTATGGTGGTTCCTAATTTGACATATTCCCGATAAAATATTAGCCAAACAGGGCTTCAAGGATATTATTCAGATTGGCCAGTTTGTAAAACTAGCCTTTATCTTGCGTAAAACATGTGTCAAAAATTTTTTGCATGCATACACTCCCAGACACATACGCGAGACAGGGAGACCTAAGCCAAAACGTAAAATCTATCTCTTCTCAGGTTTTATTTTGAAATAAACCTAAATTTGAATGTAACCTGTATAATTAGTATTGAAAACTTCTGTGGGAGCGTTTTTGTCGATAAGTGCTAAATTTTGTCTAAAATATGCGATAAACCACCGTTTTTTGGACTTTGTTCATCGTAAAATCTATCTCCTCTTAGGTTAAATTTCAAAATTCACCCAAATTTTTGCAAAAGGTAGCTCAAAACAAATAAAAACTTCTGTGAGCCGTTTTTCCAAACTCAAAATATGAATTTTTCAAGGTCACGTGAAAAAATTTCCGAATAAAAATGTGCTTCGATTTTTTCGGAAGTAGGCTCAAAAGTAAGCTGGAGAAACACTGAATAGAAAGTTGGCTTACGTCAAGCCGAAATTTTTAAGTTTTATGGGTCAAATTGAAACAAACGTTATTTTCCCAGTTAATTTTGATAAAAAATACTCAGAAAAAATCTAAAAAACTCAAAAATTTTGAATTTTTTTTATGTTCTTATTTGGGTTGTTTTGTGCTTTTAAAAGATTAACGATTGATTTGGTGCATTTTTAGAATAATTTATGATAACTGCAGAAAATGTAGGAAAAACCATACCCTTAAGTTTGCCTAAGTCTAGGGGTAGTGGAAATGTTCCTGACGGAATTTTCTCCAACGATGATGCTAAATTAAAACTCGATTTGAACTATCATTTTATGCAATTATTTTTATACCAGCGCCAATAGAAATGGGCTCTTCATGGGTGGTGCATCTCATTCTGAGGGCAGTGTATTTCAAATTATAATTTTAAAATAAGCCAAATAAAGTTTTCAAGAATAGTGCCGAAATTTTGCATTTTTAAAGTTATGGAACGGAATGTTCAAAAACACGTAGGCGTGTAGGAAAAAGATATGAATGTGTAGTAAAACACTACACCAGTTATTTCATTTACTTTATGCGTAGTGTAGTCTAAAGAATATACAAATGTATTCTGTGCTTTTTTATATGACTAAATAAATACTGTACGGTGACAGTAAAAATTAGCTAATTTATTGCTCATAAAGATTTAGACTGGGATATCATATGAATGTATAAATGCCATTTGAAATTATTTCTGGTAAATTGCTGGAATTTTTATTTTCGGTGATTATGATGGCATTTTCTGAAATATCTGAATAAATTATACCATAAAAGTAGTTAGGTTTTAAAAATAAGATAATCCCAAGATATAATTTATTCTGGTATTTGAGTAAATGTCATCATAATTACCAATAATTATAAAAGCAATTAACTACAGCAAATTTCGAACGGCAAAATTACTTAAAATATGAAAATTTAAAAATTGCTTTAATTTTCCTTGTGTCCTTATAAATGTATTAGGTGGCGATTTGCGCTGAGTTGCCGCGTCTCTCTGGTGAGATTGAATTCTGGGCTCGAAACCGCGACAATGAAAGCCAAGAAGTGTCCTGGATAAAAGAGCTAACAAAACCCGTTTTCGAAGTAGATAAAATATGCCAAGGCCAAAGCGAAGAAATTCAAAAAATCGAGAATCAAACCTTTGTCGAATTTTTCAAAGCATCGATTTTATACGAAATTATCGGTTCATATTCTACTGAAAGTATGAATAGGATGAATTGTATGTGGCGAAATCTGCGTCAGAATCCATCGAAATTAGAGGACAAAAGAAGAACGGTTCTCGATGTTCATTCGCTAAATAAAAGTTCGACAGAAGTTGAGCAGTTAGCACCGCGAAATGGACAGAAAAAGATCAGCTCGTTTCATACGACTATACGGTAAATTAATATTTTTATATTTATATAATAGTAAATGACTCATTAAAGTAAATTTATTGTAGGGTTGTTTGAGACATATGAAGTGAGAAACAAAATTAGTTTACGAATACACGAAAAATAATTTTTTTGTTTCAGAGTATTTTTTTTTCCGATAATTTTATAACTTTATTGAAAAGATTTGAAGGACAGTTTAATAATTTTACGAATCATGAAAAAAAAATCTCATTTCGCAATTATTTTCGCTTAATTACTCTGAAACACAAACATATTTCCGTGTATTCGTAAACTCATTTTGTTTCTCACTTCTGGCGATGGAATAAACCTGAAACGTTAAAAAAAATACAATTTTTAAATTGACAAATTAATATATTAAACTAAATAAACGGAGGATTTTTTTCGAGAAATAAACAAGTCAACAACAAAACTGCGTTTATAATCATTTTAGATTTTTTAATAACTATAAAATGTTCATTTCAATTAAAATTACAGTTAAATCAGATTCCGATTTTCTTTCAAATCATCGTCAGCAAGGTTTTTTAGAGTGGAAATTTTAGGGGGATTGAAACCGTATTAAACCTCAGTTTTTATTCAAATGAAATAGATGATACAGTGTACCACTTAAAGAACCGCCCTAAAGACAGTTTATACGAGTTGGGGCTCATGCCTATACTTTTGCTTTGAAAGCTTCGTTGTAAACAAAAATTGCTTCATTTTGTACGATTAAAGTTGTATCACTTAAAATTTAACTGGAAAAGTTTTGTGTTTAACAACATTCAAATATAGCCAGCAGTTTACGTCATTTTTTTTTGTTAAAATTGAAGTTCGCTCTTTTTTTTATCTAGAATGTCAAAATCAAAAAAAAATTTCAATTTGTACTTTTTTCGATATTACAAAACCATAATAATCTTAGGAAATCTACTGAGTATTAAAATCAATTAAGCTGTACGTTTATATTTTTCCTGCAATTGGGCCTTTATGTGCTTTCATAAATATAGGAAGAAGTTCAAAAAAGACCTCCAAAAAACTATACCAGTTGGGAAGCGAGGACTATATCTAAAATTATACTTGCTGGTCTCGTAGAACTTTGACGTCAGAGACCTAAAGAATCGCGTGATTTCATTGGTCAATAAACAATGAATCTTGTTTATTGACCATTCAAAACATGTCCTAGACGTGTCTCTGAGCTCAAAGTTCTACGAGACCAGCAAGTATAATTTCAGATATATTATATCTTGCAAAAATGTATTTTTGGTGTCCTTCTTTCTTTTTAATAGCATTAGAGACTTTTTATTGAAAATATTGACAAACAGTTATCTCAGTAAAATACACTTTTTTAACATTTCAAATATTATGTTTCATCCATGTTTCGGATTATTTCATTTTCAAAAGTGGGCAAAAATCATGTTTGAAAGCAGTTTGATGATTCAGTAAATTGGCACTCGTTTAGAAGCCTCAGTTAAAATAATGCTTGGCTCATTCAAATTTAAGTAATTGCAGTGTTTTGGGATCTAGTAAACATAGACACAAACATTTTAACATCCCAAAACACTGTGATTACCTAAAGTTCAATGAGCCATTATTCAATGAGATATTGGCCAACATCTCGTGCGTGCCAATTTTATTGTATTTTTCGACCTAAATTTTATTTGATATCCGATAAGCATAATTTTAGGATTGAGCAGGCATGAGCACCTACTCCAATCGTCAATTTAAACAATTAAATGCCATTAAACATTATAAAAACGTTTCGAAAAAAAAAAATTTGGTTTCAAAAAATTCTCTCAAAAATTCTGCACAAGTGACTTATCACCAATCGTCAATAAACTAATTAGTTTAAAAGTCGATTTTCGGCCCGGTACTGACCCTAGCCATGGCCCATGGGTGTATTTGGGAAACTGAGGCCTGACTCATCAAATTGCTTTTCGAAGAAACGTTTCATTCGTATGTAAAACCAATTTTTTCTCACGTTTAAAAATGAGATAAACCGTCAATCAAAAAATACTATTTTGTATAGAAAAACCTTATTGAAATGACCTCGACTTGTAATGAATTTCGGCTAAAAAACGAATATACGAGTATTTTGCCTGGAATAAGACGCGATATTTCGTTTAGGAGGCCATGAAGAACTGTACTACAATCAACTCGGGGCGCAGCGACGTTTGTCGCAAACTATTAGTCATCGTTTCCTATCATTTTAAAAGGAAAGCCAAATCAGAGACGCGTATTCTTCCACGCTTCTAGCGGTGCCCCCGAGTTGACTGTAGAATACGTTTTTTCATCGATAATGGAATCTGTTTTATTCGAAAATTATTTTTTTTCAAATATACGTCAAATTTTATCATAAAAAGATCAGCTCTGACGTGTAAATTAATATTTTATTTTGTTGTATGTGACTCATCAAAGTCAATAAAGGGAGGATACATTTCAAAAAATAAGGCAGAGATGAGGTGTACGAGACAAGTTAATGATTTGGGGACATAATAATATTTATTAAAATAATTGGTCACCAATTATTGGTGAATATGTGTAATATCTTGCGAATGTAAAACAATATTCCCATAAACTGTGGTTGCCATTAAAATGTCAGAAATCTGCTGGGTAAGGCCGACTTGTTTTTTTGGGAGTTTGGTCGAAACATTTTTTTCAAATGACCATTAAACACTCATTTTTCGACATTGTGGTTGAATTTTTGAAAAAATATCCCGCAAAGTTTTCGCTTATTGTCTAAATTTCGAAATTGACCTAGGAGGAGATGGAATTTCCTTTCAAAAAGCTCGTCTCGTAAAGGTGAAATATCTAGAAGTGTATTTTTTTTTGTTTTGATAATTATTTTTTACAAGATTAAGAGTAGTCCTACTAATTGTGTAATTCCGATAGTGTCTTGCAGTGTTCTGAAACGGGATCGGAATTGACATTTTCACTTAGGTCACTTAGTGCTCTGTTTTAGTTGTACTTATAAAACTTCCTGTTCAACAAAGATAACATAAAGAAAATATGAAATGGTACTGAACTAAATTTAATTAATTAATATTAACATGAACTAAAGTTAATTAATTAATATTAACATCTTGACTTCCTCATCCTCTTCTTGTATAAAATGTATTCATGGATTTACTGGTATACTCTTTCCGGAGAACTATTTAGTAATTGTAATCATTTTCCTTGTTGTTTTACTTCATTCGAACAAATTGTTGAACTACTTATAAAATTGTAAAACTGTCCTTGTCATGTTATAGCAGACACACGCTTTTATGTGACCAATCAAGATCTTATTAGATTTCGGGTCCGAAAAAGTTCGCACGCCTACGCTTTTTTTTCATTTTTGAGCGAATAAATTTATTTCTGTCTTCATTTCACCGAAATTTTTTGGCGTAACAAATAGCCGCCATGTATAAAACCGAATCCCCAAGTTAAATAAAAACTTATTATATTTAGTATTTTTTTACATTAATGTAGAATAAACACGCTGCATAAATAATTATGTGGGCTAGATATCAGGAAATCATTTATTTTCTTATGCTATTTGCTCAGGCTTCATAAAAAGTCATCGAACTAAGTTTTGAATAACAAGGAAAATAACTAAGAGATAAAATTGATGCAGAGGATCAAAATTCATTGAATTAAAGATTAGGTATTATTTTTTTATCAAATTGATTTGATTTCACCTAGCAAATTGAATCAATTTTGAAAATAGTTTTGATATAATTCTATGAATTCCAAATTCTTGTACCATAGGCTATGGTCCATAGCGTTAAGTGAGTGGGTGTCGCCCACTACCAAAAACTTTTTAAACTTAAAGAACAAGTCTTTGCAATAATTTTTGAAATTACAGTAATCTGATATAATCCCACCCACACAGAGACTTAAAAAATCTTAAAAAGAGCCACAATTCAAAACTCTTATCAAAGCTTACTCTTTTCAACTTTTATTTGATTGCGTTTGGTACTTAATTCTACGCATTTTGGTGATTCACTTCATTCGAACCTATTGTTAAACACCTTATAACATTAAAAAATTCTTCGACACATGACTTTATTTCGAACGCATACGCGTTTTTCATTTTTGGAACAAAAACATGTATTTCTGTCCCCATATCGCCGAAAATACCCAATATCGCCGTAAGATGATAATAGCTTTCGCGTTTTTCATCAAAATTATATTATGGAAATTATTATACAATAATAATGATATTATTGTATTATGATATTCTTCGAATTAATATCAATAAATAATATTTTTAAACTTGACAATAAATAATATTTTTAAACTCAACAACAAATTATCTGCAACGTTTCGCTTACGCATCTTCAGGCTACAGTTTTTACAAATCAGAAGTTAGGTTAGATCTTTGACATACACTTGGCATCTATTACATATATTACAATACATTTGTTAATGTTGTTGTATTATACACTTAATTAATTAATTCACTTACATGATGAGTTCAAGCTTCTACGGGCAAATGTTTACTTTCCGCGGCACATCTGCCCCATCCCAAAATCCCGGGCGTTTTGCCTTGCATCAAAATCAGGGCGGCGGTAAAAAACGCGGGGCAAATTTTTTTATCCTTAAATTGCATAAAAACACAAAAAAAAATTTTCACTACCAAAACATTTTATACTTAAAAATTTTTTTGACATTTTTTCTGTCAATTTCATATTAAATGGGTTAGAGAAAACTACTCAGCGGGAGGATTAATTTGAGACTGGCGTTTTATGAAAGTGAACAAATTATAATCAAGGTTGTAAAATGGATAATCCCGACCAGATTTTTCATCCACATCCCCATACCCCTGGAGATAGATCCCCGGGATGTGGATGATCCCTCCCCATATATCCCATAGGGGAAAGGATCACCCCTTCCCCATTCTATCCCCTCAAAATGGGATCCATCCCGAGGGGATATGGATCATTTAATCCCCAAATTTGCAACAAAAAATATTTTTGAGATGGGATACTGGGATATTTAAGGGGGTTATGGTCTTGAAGGGTGATGTTTGAGAGGGTGACCGTTCTAGAATGCAATTATTGAACGGAAGCACACAAAAATTGAACCATTTTTGGGGCGGCGGTATCTTTTGCCAACCACCATGCCCAAAAATCCCCTCATCGGAAAGAGTCACTTCTCAAAAAGAGAAATAAGGGACTTTGCCTTCCGAAGCTTTACCATTTTAAGGAGGTCGGTGCTATTTGACAGATACGGATATGGGCTCTTGATGAAAAACTTTTTACTGTGTTTATATATTCCCCTCATCAAAGTAATGTTTCATAATCAAGGCAACTTTTGTAACTACAGAATTTTTGTATTATTGCTTTTTAAGAAAATTTGGAGTTCGATTTTAACGGGAGGCAATACTATACCAAATTTTATTCAATGATGAAATTAAATTGCCAAAAAATAAACAGCTCTCGCCTGGGCCCGCCGGGAGGTAATCCTATTCCAAATTTGATTAAATGATGAAATTAAATGGCCAAAAAAATAAACACGTAACAGCCGGCAATACTATTCAAAATATTAATTAATGACAAAATTAGATACAATGCAGTAGAAGTAAACTGGCTTTTAAAAAATAGAGGTCTTTCTCACGTAGGTTATCTGACCAACCATTGACCGCGTCTGATTTTTTCTAGCCTTTTGATATGGTTAAAAAATCATGTCTTTCTGACTTAATTCAATTTTCGTCACTTTTTTTATTTTTCGCACCGTAATCGACCATTAGAAATCACATCTTATGTTTAATCCTCACTACTATTTCAATTTCATATTATTTTGAGGATTTTTAATGGATTTTCCAAAAAATCCCTCGAATTCCAACAGAAGATTATAAAATTCGATTTCGTGAGAAGGACTTTAAATCATAAGAATGGTTGTTTTTTTTTGAAATGACCAAAAGATGCAAAAATTAAAATCACTCAAATTTTCAAAATCCTGCTTTGATTTCAGTTTTTTAATTTTTGAAGATAATATATTACTTTTATATCCTTTCTGATAATTTGGTCTGAAAAATATAAGAAATTCTTGGGAAATCCCTTAAAAATCCGCAAAATAATTTGAAAATTCGATTAATTAATCTCAATAATAAATGAGATTTTAATTAATTTCGAAAATCAAATCTTCAAAATAAATAGTATTTTTATTTATCTCAGAAATCATAAGTATTTTTATTGATTATGAAAATTAATTCTAATCGTATTAATTTTCGAAATTAATTGTACTTTTATTCATTTCTCAAAATAATTGCATGATTTATCCTTTTTTTATCTGGCCCGCGAATTTCAGAAAAATTAATGACCAAATTTTTCTGGTTTTTCTTAAAAAAAACCAGTATATGCTATATTACCTTATTTTAAAATTTCTATTGCGTGAAATATGCTACCCTAAACTGAATTTTTCATCAGTTGTGCACCAATAGGTCGCACGACTCTTTTTTTTGGCCCACGTTTTTTACCCCCGCCGAAATCAGCGACACCCACTCCCTTAAAGCGACAATTTTATCTATACTATATCTGCTTGTAATATAGGATACTTTAGAACTCAAAATTCGAGTTATTTCCCCATAGTCTGAAATGAAGCCAAACAATTTGGCATAATTTGAAATATGACACCATTGGCGGCAAATGACTTGTAAACTAAGTCCGCCCTGATTATGCAAAGGGTTACGTATCTAGAAGTGTTTGTATGAAAATAAACCATTGTCAAATTTTTAGTTCTACAAATTGGCAACTCCAAATAATGTCCCTAATTCAAGCCCTATCTGGGCCAGATAATCTGGCTAACTTTTCATCGATAATGTGTCAAATTAGAAACCACCACTCCCTTAAAGTAAAATATGATATGACTCCATTGACGTCAAATAATGTGAGGAAAACTCTGGTGACGATAGTGTATGGCTAGTTAAACAATCGGATAAATTCATTTCAGCCCAGAATAATATTTTTGGCCACTTTGAAGAAAAAATATTCGAATTATATTTCATTTGAAATTATTTTAAGCACAATAAGTGGGAAGTTTTTTATAGAGTACAGTCTAGGCTGTTACACGTTATTCTCGACCTTCTTGGATTTTTATTTGAGTTGACAACGAGGTTATTTCAGGGATGGGGATCATTTATTCATACGGCCGAATTCCAAAAAATCAATATTTCTGTAAAAATAGCATTTTAAATCAGAAAATTCTCAATTCCGCTACGCAAAATCGATAAACTGCGAAAATTTTATAAAAACCGTTTGTGGAAATTCTGCAATGATATACATTTTTTTAGCCTGAATCTCTTACGTACTGAGCTTATGATTAAAAATATAAATTTAATTGCGCCGACTTTCATATATCGAGTTTTTTTACTTTGCCTTTCGCCGAAAAGTATGAGTCATCAAGCAAAAATTTCAAAATCGAAATTTCCCTATAAATTTATATAAATGTTCCTATTAAGATTAATTTAATATAGTTAAGCTTAACGAAACAATTTGTACTGACATTTCACAGTTCTAAGTCAATATATCAAAAAATCATATTCGACCAATTAGGGGCAGGATTTAAAAAATTCGAAAATGTTTTTGTAAATTAACAATTTTATGCTTAAAATTTTCGTCTCCTTGCAAGTGTGATACCGAATATTAATTTAATTTTTGAAGATTGATGGTATATTCTGAGAGATATGTCCATAAAGAATATAAAAATAGCTAAAAAATTGGCTTCAAAAATTCTGACAATTGCTTGAGGGATATCGACCTCGCCGCAATTCTTTTTTTTCATCTTTTAAATGTGATGTGTGCGCCTCTACGAGAGCTATCTTAAGTTAAGTCGCATAATTTTCCACAAGCCGATTTTTGAAATTTTGCCGAAATGTCGTAAATTTCTAAAAAAATGGCAATTTTGAAATTTAAAACTGCGATATCTCCCAAATATTAGCCCAAAAAAATTATAATATGTTTTATCGGGATCTGGAGATTCAGGAGAACACTCTCGAAACCACTGTTCCTCATTTGAGTAAGTCGATTTTCGACCAATGGAAGCCGGATTTTTGAAAATTTTTTTCTTGGTCCTGAAAAATTTCATTTTTCCATAAGTACGTAAAATTCACAATGCGAAACCTGTAACACCTAGTACAGTCACTGTACTACGAAGTAAGCCAAATAGAGTTATACGGACTCAATGGAAACCAAGAACTACTAAAAATTATGGAACGGTTTTCGAGATATATTACTTGTATTTTTAATAGAACATTTTTTCTCTAGTTTTGATCATTATTTGAAAAAATCGAAAGCTTTTTAAAAAATGTAGTTTTTGTATTAAAAATACTATTAAATTAGAACGATCTTAAATAATGATGCTGATCATAGGAAAATCTTGACATACGTATGTGACATACGTTTCAGCTTATTTTCATTGGTTTTGCATCATTTTTTCAATTAATCATACCAGTACATTCTTGCCTCTCTAACTGAAACACTTAACGACCCGCTGAATTTGACTAACTATAATGCCTTAAAAAATCCTCTCCTCCTAAAATACACATCGGATGGACTCATTTTTTTTGGCTCGAATTACATCACGATAAGCTCTAAAATCGATTTTCGAGTCAAAATTTTGTATACAAAAAATACAGTGGATAACCCTCAACATAATTTTCACCACATCGCATCGATACTATCACCAAAAGTTTTCCCGTACCCCACTCTCTAATGACGGTATAAGCAAGGATAGGTCGAAATTGTTCACGAGGGGCATAAGATAGCAAAAATAGCTTCTCCCTCTAGGCAGGGCTGTACTAAATATGCTTATTTAGGGAAAACTTTGGTGACGACATTGACGAGGAAGAAATCAATCGCATAAAATTGATAATTGACACCCGTCTCCGAATAAAGCTTCACAAAACAAAAAAATACATTCCATACCAGCAGGCGAAGAATGTGACGCAGCAGGGTAATGTTTGGCTTGAATTTCTTCATCATATATCGATACCAAACGAAATTATTGACTTATCGCACAAAGTCATGGAAAAGGTATGGTCACAACCAGTGTAGTGGCATTATTTAGGTTTGACTGTGTATATAAATTAAGGTAGGAAAATTTCAGCAACAAAAAAGATTTGCTGTTCCTACCTTAATATAAATAAGTTTTGGTAAAATTGTAAGCTACTTTTTCGTGGCGTGTGTAATCATATGAAATTAAAAAAAATTCGATTTTTTGGTTTCGAATATCATTCTGACGATTTGAAATAAGAAATTTCAAAACTCAAAAATGGGTTTGGATGTTTTTAAGCTATCTTGTAGAGAATTTTTTTCTGGTCATTTTAAGAATTGATTTTTCGGTCAATTTTCCGAGATTTTACAGGTAGTCCCCAACCCGGCTCTGGAAAAGCCGTATGCAAAGCTAGAAGACTGATTTTTTGACCGGTGAAAATTAAGCGTTTTTCGGCTACCCGTTTTTTTGCTTGAGGGTCGGCGACCAATATTTGACTTCAAATAACCCGCCAAAGTTCAAGGTAAATTTCAAGTTCATCGGATAGACTTGCAAGTACCCTCAAAAGAACCGGAAGGGTCAACTTTCTGCTGAGCGTATTCGAAACTATGGGTAAATTAAATGCCGTTAGGTTGCTAGAGAGCCAAAACTGGACTTAAGATTGACCTTGAGTGTTGACCAGTTTTTGCACTCTAGTTCTTTGCTTTAGGGTCGGCGACTAATATTTGACCTCCAAATAACCGTCAAAGTTCAAGTCAATTTCAAAGTTCATCGGATAGACTTGCAAGTACCCTCAAAGAAACCGGAAGATCGACTTTCTGATGAGCGTATTAGAAAACTATGGGTAATTATATACCGTAAATGTCGCTAGAGTGCAAAACTGGTCAACACTCCAAGGTTCAATCTTAAGTCCAGTTTGGCTCTCTAGCAAACCTAACGGCATTTAATTTACCATAGTTTCGAATACGCTCAGCAGAAAGTTGACCCTTCCGGTTCTTTTGAGGGTACTTGCAAGTCTATCGCATTGAACTTGAAATATTGACCTTGAATTGGCGGGTTATTTGAAGTCAAATATTGGTCGCCGACCCTCAAGCAAAAAACGGGTAGCCGAAAACGCTTAATTTTCACCGGTCAAAAATCAGTCTTTCTAGCTTTGCATACGGCTTTTCAGAGCCGGGTTGGGGACTACCTGTAAATCTCGGAAATTGACCGAAAATCAATTCTTAAATGACCAGAAAAAAAAATCTCTACAGATTAGCTTAAAACATCCAAACCCATTTTTGAGTTTGTGAAATTTTTATTTCAAATCGTCAGAATGATATTCGAAACCAAAAAATCGAATTTTTTATTTCATATGATTAACACACGCCACGAAAAAGTAGCTTTAAAATTACCAAAACTTATTATATTAGTAGGACAGCAATCTTTTTTGTTCTGAAATTTTCCTACCTTAATTTATTATACACATCAAACCTAAATATGCCACTACACTGGTTGTGACCATACTTTCCATGACTTTGTGCGATAAGTCAAAATAATTTCGTTGGTATCGATATATGATGAAGAAATTCAGCCAAACATTACCCTGCTGCGTCACATGTCTTCGCTGCTGGTATGGATGTATTTTTTTGTTTGTGAAGCTTTATCGCGAGACGGGTTGTCAATTATCAATTTTACTGCGATTGATTTCTTCCTCGTCAATGTCGTCACCAAAGTTTTCCCTAAATAAGCATATTTAGTACAGCCCTGCTAGAGGGAGAAGCTATTTTTGCTATCTTATTGCCCCTCGTGAACAATTTCGACCTATTCCTTGCTTTATACCGTCATTAGAGAGTGGGGTACGGGAACAAACTTTTGGTGATAAGTATCGATGCGATGTGTGAAAATTATGTTGAGGGTTATCCACTGTATTTTTTGTATACAAAATTTTAACTCCGAAAATCGATTTAGAGTTATCGTTGATGTAATTCGAGCCAAAAAAATGGTCCATCCGATGTGGTATTTTAGGAGGGAGGGATTTTTTAAGGCATTATAGTTAGTCAATTCACGGTCGTTAAGTGTTTCAAGTTAGAGAGGCAAGAATGTACTGTATGATTAATGAAAAAATGATGCAAAACCAATGAAAATAAGCTGAAACGTATGTCACATACGTATGTCAAGATTTCCTATGATCAGCATCATTATTAAGATCGTTCTAATTTATTAGTATTTTTAATACAAAAACTACATTTTTTAAAAAGCTTTTTCGATTTTTTCAAATAATGTCAAAAACTAGAGAAAAAATGTTCTATTAAAAAATCAAGTAATATATCTCGAAAAACGTTCCATAATTTTTAAGTATTCTTGGTTTCCATTGAGTCCGTATAACTTATTTGGCTTACTTCGTAGTACAGTGACTGTACTAGGTGTTACAGGTTTCGCATTGTGAATTTTACGTACTTATGGAAAAATGAAATTTTTCAGGACCAAGAAAAAAATTTTCAAAAATCCGGCTTCCATTGGTCGAAAATCGACTTACTCAAATGAGGAACAGTGGTTTCGAGAGTGTTCTCCTGAATCTCCAGATCCCGATAAAACTATATTATAATTTTTTTGGGCTAATATTTGGGAGATATCGCAGTTTTAAATTTCAAAATTGCCATTTTTTTAGAAATTTACGACATTTCGGCAAAATTTCAAAAATCGGCTTGTGGAAAATTATGCGACTTAACTTAAGATAGCTCTCGTAGAGGCGCACACATCACATTTAAAAGTTGAAAAAAAAGAATTGCGGCGAGGTCGATATCCCTCAAGCAATTGTCAGAATTTTTGAAGCCAATTTTTTAGCTATTTTTATATTCTTTATGGACATATCTCTCAGAATATACCATCAATCTTCAAAAATTAAATTAATATTCGGTATCCACTTGCAAGGAGACGAAAATTTTAAGCATAAAATTGTTAATTTACAAAAACATTTTCGAATTTTTTAAATCCTGCCCCTAATTGGTCGAATATGATTTTTTGATATATTGACTTAGAACTGTGAAATGTCAGTACAAATTGTTTCGTTAAGCTTAACTATATTAAATTAATCTTAATAGGAACATTTATATAAATTTATAGGGAAATTTCGATTTTGAAATTTTTGCTTGATGACTCATACTTTTCGGCGAAAGGCAAAGTAAAAAAACTCGAATATGAAAGTCGGCGCAATTAAATTTATATTTTTAATCATAAGCTCAGTACGTAAGAGATTCAGGCTAAAAAAATGTATATCATTGCAGAATTTCCACAAACGGTTTTTATAAAATTTTCGCAGTTTATCGATTTTGCGTAGCGGAATTGAGAATTTTCTGATTTAAAATGCTATTTTTACAGAAATATTGATTTTTTGGAATTCGGCCGTATGAATAAATGATCCCCATCCCTGAAATAACCTCGTTGTCAACTCAAATAAAAATCCAAGAAGGTCGAGAATAACGTGTAACAGCCTAGACTGTACTCTATAAAAAACTTCCACTTATTGTGCTTAAAATAACTTTCAAAATGAAATATTAATTCGAATATTTTTTCTTCAAAGTGGCCAAAAATATTACTCTTGGCTGAAATGGAATTTATCCGATTGTTTCCTGCCATACACTATTCGTCACCAGAGTTTTCCTCACATTATTTGACGTCAATGGAGTCATTATCATATTTTACTTTAAGGGAGTGGTGGTTTCTATTGACCATTATCGATGAAAAGTCTAGCCAGATTTATCTGGCCAGATAGGGCTTGAATTGGGACATTATTTGGATTTGCCAATTTTAGAACTGAAAAATTTGACAATGGTTTTATTTTCATACAACATTTCTAGATACGTAACCCTTTGCATAATCAGGGCGGGACTTAGTCTACGAGTCATTTGCCGCAATGTGGTCATATTTCAAATTATGCCAAATGTTCGGCTTCATTTCAGGACTATGGGGAAATAACTCGAATTTGAGTTCTAAAGTATCCTATATTTACAGAGATATAGTATAGATAAATTGTCGCTTTAAGGGATGGTGTCGCCTGATTTCGGCGGGGGTAAAAACGCGGGCCAAAAAAAGAGTCGTGGCGACCTATTGGTGCACAACTGTGAAAGATTCATTTTAGCGGTGCATATTTTACGCAATAGAAATTTTAAAATAAGTATATAGCATTATACTGTTTTTTTTTAAGAAAACCAGAAAAATTTGGTCATTAATTTTTCTGAAATTCGCCGGCGGGCCAGATAAAAAAAAGATAAATCATGCATTATTTTGAGAAATGAATAAAAGTACAATTAATTTCGAAAATTAATACGATTAGAATTAATTTTTCAAATCAATAAAATACTTATGATTTCTGAGATAAATAAAAATACTATTTATTTTGAAGATTTGATTTTCGAAATTAATTAAAATCTCATTTTATTATTGAGATTAATTAATCGAATTTTCAAATTATTTTGCGGATTTTTAGGGATTTCCCAAGGAATTTTCTATATTTTTCATTTGGGAACCTTCATCGATTTCAACCATGGAAATGTGCCTTCAGGCAGACAAAAATGATCAGAAAGATATAAAAGTAATATATTATTTCAAAAATTAAAAAACTGAATCAAAGCAGGATTTTGAAATTTGAGTGGTTTTAATTTTTGCTCTTTGGTCATTTCAAAAAAAAACACCATTCTTATGATTTAAAGTCCTTTCTCACGAAATCGAATTTTATATCTTCTGTTGGAATTCGAGGGATTTTTTGGAAAATCCATTAAAAACCTCAAAATATATGGAATTGAAATAGTAGTGAGGATTAAACATAAGATGTGATTTCTAATGGTCGATTACGGTTTGCGAAAAATAAAAAAAGTGACGAAAATTGAATTAAGTCAGAAAGACATGATTTTTAACCATATCCAAAGGCTAGAAAAAATCAGACGCGGTCAATGGTTGGTCAGATAACCTACGTGAGAACCTCTATTTTTTAAAAGCCAGTTCTACTTCTACTGCATTGTATCTAATTTTGTCATTAATTAACTATTTTGAATTAGTATTGCCGGCTGTTACGTGTTTATTTTTTTTGGCTTTTGCAAATTTTAATTTCATCATTGAATAAAATTTGGTATGTATTGCTCCCGTTAAAATCGAACTCAAATTTTCTAAAAAGCAATAATACAAAAATTCTGTAGTTACAAAGTTGCCTTGATTATGAAACATTACTTTGATTGGTATATTGAGGGGAATATATAAACACAGTAAAAGTTTTTCATCAAGAGCCCATATCCGTATCTGTCAAATAGCACCGACCTCCTTAAATGGTATAAAGCTTCGGAAGGCAAAGTCCCTTATTTCTCTTTTTGAGAAGTGACTCTTTCCGATGAGGGGATTTTTGGGCAATGGGTTGGCAAAAGATACCGCCGCCCCAAAATGGTTCAATTTTTGTGTGCTTCCGTTCAATATTGCATTCTGAACGGTCACCCTCTCAAACATCACCCTTCAAAGACCATAACCCCTTAAATATCCCAGTATCCCATCTCAAAAATATTTTTTGTTGCAATTTGGGGATTAAATGATCCATATCCCTCGGATGATCCCATTTTGAGGGGATAGAATGGGGAAGGGGTGATCCTTTCCCCTATGGATATATGGGAGGGATCATCCAATCCCGGGATCTATCTCCAGGGGTATGGGATGTGGATGAAAAATTCTTGGTCGGGATTATCCATTTTACAACCTTGATTATAATTTGTTCACTTCATAAACGCCAGTCTCCAAATTAATCCTCCCGCTGAGTAGTTTTCTCTAACCCATTTAATATGAAATTGACAGAAAAAATGTCAAAAAATTTTTAAGTATAAAATTTTTGGTAGTTGAAATTTTTTTTGTGTTTTTATGGCATTTAAGGATAAAAAAAATTTGCCCCGCGTTTTTTACCGCCGCCCTGATTTTGATGCAAGGCAAACGCCCGGGATTTTGGGATGGGGCAGATGTTGCCGCGGAAAGTAAACATTTGCCCGTAGAAGCTTGAACTCATCATGTAAGTGAATTATTAATTAAGTGTATAATACAACCAACATTAACAAATGTATTGTAATATATGTATATATGCCAAGTGTATGTCAAAGATCTAACCTAACTTCTGATTTGTAAAAACTGTAGCCTGAAGAATGCGTATAAGCGAAACGTTGCAGAATTTGTTGTTGAGTTTAAAAAATATTATTTATTGTCAAGTTTAAAAATATTATTTTTGATATTTAATTCGAAGAATATCATATACAATAATATCATTATTATTGTAATAAATTTCATAATTTATAATTTGATGAAAAACGCGAAAAGCTATTATCATCTTACGGCGATATTGGGTATTTTCGGCGATATGGGGACAGAAATACATGTTTTTGTTCCAAAAATGAAAAACGCGTATTGCGGTTCGAAATAAAGTCATGTGTCGAAGAATTTTTTAATTTATAAGGTGTTTAACAAATAGGTTCGAATGATGAATCACCAAAATGCGTAGAATTAAGTACCCAAACGCAATCAAATAAAGTTGAAAGAGTAAGCTTTGATAAGAGTTTTGATTGTGGCTCTTTTTAAGATTTTTAAGTCTCTGTGTGGGGTGGGATTTATATCAGATTACCTGTAATTTCAAAATTATTGCAAGACTTGTTCTTTTAAGTTTAAAAAAGTTTTGGTGTTGAGCGACACCACTTACTATAACGCTATGGACCATAGCCTATGGTACAAGAATTGGAATTCATAGAATTATATCAAAACTATTTTTCAAAATTGATTCAATTTGCTAGGTGAAAATCAATCAAATTATTAAAACATCATACCTTAATCTTTAATTCAATGAATTTTGATCTCTGCATCATTTATCTCTTAGTATTTTCCTTGTTATTCAAACTTAGTTCGATGACTTTTTATGAGCCTGACGCAAATAGCATAAGAAATAAATGATTTCCTTGATATCCTAGCCCACAATAATAGTTTATGCAGCGTGTTTATTCTACTTAATGTAAAAAAAATACTAAATATATAAGTTTTTATTTAACTTGGGATTCGGTTTCTATCATGGCGGCTATTTGTTACGCCAAAAATTTCGGTGAAATGAAGACAGAAATTAAATTTATTCGCTCAAAAAATGAAAAAAAAAAGCGTAGCGTCGCGAACTTTTCGGACCGCCGAAATCTAATAAGATCTTTGATTGGTCACATAAAAGCGTGTGTCTGCAATACATGACAAGGACAGTTTTACAAAATTTTATAAGTAGTTTCAACAATTTGTTCGAATGAAGTAAAACAACAAGGAAATGTTAATTACTAATAGTTCCCGGAAAGAGGTTATACAGTAAAATCCTAATACCATTTTATACAAGAAGGGATGAGGAGTCAGATTGTTAATATTATTAATTACTTAGGTTCATGTAATTATTAATAATTAAATTAGTTACAGTACCATTTCCTATTTTCTTTATGTTATCTTTGTTTGAACGGAAGTTTTATAAGTACACTAAAACAGTAGCACTAAGTGACCTAAGTGAAAATGTCAATTCATCCGTTTTCAAACACTGCATAGACACTAGGCGGAATTACACAATTAGTAGGACTATCTAATCTTTGTAAAAAAATAATTATTCCAAAAAAAAACACTTCTAGATATTTCACCTTTACGAGGCGAGCCTTTTGAAGGAAATTCCATCTCCTCCTAGGTCAATTCTCGAAATTTAACCAATAAGCGAAAACTTTGCGTGGATATTTTTCAAAATCAACACAATGTCGAAAAATGAGTGTAATGGTCATTTGAAAAAAATGTTCAGACCAAACTCCCAAAAAAACAAGTCGCCTTACCAGCAGATTTCTGACATTTTAATGGCAAGCCAAGTTTATGGGATTGTTTAAACATTCGCAGTATTACACATATTCACCAATTGTGACCAATTATTTTAATAAATATTATTATGTCCCCAAAATCATTAAACCTTTGTTCTCGTTACACCTTCATCTCGTGCCTATTTTTTGATGATCTCCTCCCTTTATTGACTTTGATGAGTTCCATACACAAAATTAAAATATGAATTACACGTCAGGCTGATCTTTTTTATTGATAAAATTTGGACGTTATATTTGAAAAAAAAAATATTTTCGAATAAAACAATTCCAATTATCGATGAAAAAAGCTGTATTTCTACAGTCAAACTCGGCGCACCGCTAGAGCTGTGAGAATACGCGTCTCTGATTTGGCTTTCCCTTTTTAAAATGATAGAAAACGATGGGACTACTAGTTTGCGACAAACGTCTGCTGGCCCCGGTTGAATTGTAGTACGTTCTTTCATGCCTTCCTAAACGAAATTATCCGCGTCTTATTCCAGCAAAATACGTATATATTCGTTTTTTGCCGAAATTTCATTACCAAGTCGAGGTCATTTCTAGAGTTTTCTATACAAAATTAGTATTTTTTGATTGACGGTTTATCTCATTTTTCAAACGTTGCAGAAAAAATTGGCTTTTACATACGAATGAAACGTTTCTTCGAAAGCACATTTGATGCAGTCGCCTCAGTTTCCCAAATAACGACCCATGGCCATGGCAGGGTCAGTACCGTGGCCGGAAATCGACTTTTAACTAATTAGTTTATTGACTGATGGTGATTAAAGTCACTTGTTGCAGAAATTTTTGAGGGAATTTTTTTGTGACAACCAATTTTTTTTTTCAAACGTTCTTTATAATGTTTAATTGGGCATTTTTAATTGTTTAAATTGACGATTGGATAGGTGCTCATGCCTGCTCAATCCTAAATTGTATGCTCTATTCGGATATCAAATAAAATTTAGGTCGAAAAAATACAATTAAAATTGGCACGCACACGAGATGTTGCCATATCTCATGTAATGGTATTGACTTGGTATCACAGTGTTTTGGCATGTTAAAATGTTTGGTGTCTGTTTCTCGATCCCAAAACCACCTGCAATTACTTTAAACTTTTGATATGAGCAAGCATTATTTTAACTGAGGCTTGTCTAAACGAGTGCAATTTACTGATATTCAAACTTGATTCAAACATTGATTTTTTGCCCCACTTTTTGAATGAAATAATCAACATGGATGAAACATAATATTTGACAATGTTAAAAAGTGTATTTTACTGAAGTATAACGTTTTGTACAATTATTTCAATTAAAAAGTCTCTAAATGCTATTAAAGAAAAAGGAAGGAACACCAAAAATACCATTTTTTGGCAAAGGATATTAATATATCTGAATTATAACTTGCTGGGTCTCGTAGAACTTTGAGCTCAGAGGGACACGTTCTAGGACCTGTTTGAATGGTCAATAAAACAGATTCATGTTTATTTTACCAATGAAATCACCCGCGATTCTTTTAAAGTCTCTGACGTCAAAAGGTTCTACGAGACCAGCAAGTATTTAAATTTTAGCGAATATTAGTCCTCGGCCTTCCCCAACTGTTATTAGTTTTTGGAGGTCTTTTTTTTGAAAACTTCTTTTTCCTATTTATGAAAGCACATAAAGGCCCAATTGCCAGGAAAAATAAAAACGTACAGTTTAATTATTTAATTAACTTAGTAAGATTTCCTAAGATTATTATGGTTTTGTAATATTCGAAAAAAGTACAAATTGAATTTTTTTTTGATTTTGACATTCTAGATCTGNATTTACCCATAGTTTCTAATACGCTCATCAGAAAGTCGATCTTTCCGGTTCTTTTGAGGGTACTTGCAAGTCTATCCGATGAACTTGAAATTGACCTTGAACTTTGACGGGTTATTTGAGGTCAAATATTAGTCGCCGACCCTAAAGCAAAAGAACGGGTAACCGAAAAACGCTTAATTTTCACTGGCCAAAAAATCAGCCTTCTAGCTTTGCATACGGCTTCTCAAGACCCGGGTTGGGGACACCCTGTGAAAACTCGAAAAATTAACCGAAAAATCAATTTTTTTTCGAAAATTTTTGAAGAGCAAAAAAAATCCTACGTCTAAAAATGACCAGAAAAAAATTCTTTACAAGATAGCTAAAAACATCCAAACCCATTTTTGAGTTTTGAAATTCCTTATTTCAAATCGTCTCTGTATAATTTTAAATTATCGTTTGTTTGTTGTCAAATTTCATTATGTTGAAATGAAAACTTATCGATAATTGTGTGATTTACAGTTCATTTAGTTTTTCACGACTTGAAAATTATTCTGAAACATCGCTTTATATAATATATTTATAACGGGACCTCCTGGAGATTATTAGCCATTATGGAGATATAAAAAGGCCATAATGGCTAATAACCTCCAGGAGTCCCCGTAATTAATATGGTTGAAATTCATTGAAATATCCTAATTTAACAGTTGAACCAGGATATTTATTGCTGATTAATTTATTTACGAAATTATTGTGTTAAATCAACCTTAACGGATAAACACATAAATATCTTTAAAATATAGTACATATTTAAATAATTTCCTCAAATAATTATATCCTAAACTATACTACGGTGCCACTACACTAATCACTTTCATCAAGCATGGGTACCGACAGCATGACACTGATAGCAGAGGCGATGAGCAAATGGTTTTTACAAAACGTAAAAAAAACTGTTAACTAAAAATAAGCGGTGCCACTGTGACTCATTCAATTTCTTTGTTATCGGAATGATGCCAAAATATGTTGCGATTTTTCTTTTGGGGAAGCCATGAGTTCCGTCGCCTACGCTCACACGCTTCACGCTTTTTTTGCTAAGCACAGTGTGATTTAAAGCACTATTAAAAAGGAGACAAAATATTGCAGTTACCGTTCATACTAAAGAGAAAACGGAATCGTAACTTTCAAAATTGTTTTTTTTTTTTGAGAAAAAAAATAAAGGGGGCGCGCCCGGGCGGTCGGTGTAGATTGTTGCGAACTTGCAGGTATTTGATGTTGTCCTAACTTCTTACATGATAATTGTATTTAGAATTACATTTCATTGATATAATATGTTTTTGTCGATTTAAAATATAGTTATAATAATAATTATTATCGATAATAAAACGTGCAAAATATTTTTTACGGGTCAGTGGAATTGCAACACAAATATTTCTATTTTCTCGGTCTCCACCTTTTATCTAAAGAGATATCTGAGATTATCGTCAAACTAAACACTCTTAACAAAAATTTTTGAACATTTCAAAAAAAAATATTTTCGAAAATGTTCGCCCACGCATTTTTAAAATTCTCGACAAATTTTAAAATAAAGTTATCGAACAGATCAAAATATGGCATTCAAAATAACCCCGTAAAATTCTTATAATTCATTACAACACAAAATTTAGAAAATTTTCCACCTAACACCTCGATGCAGCTAAAATTATTTTGAACTCTTCAGAAAACGGCAAATGCCAACTTTCGCAGACGAAATCCACCAGAAATGAAAAGTAATACAATTCGAATGGAGCGAACTTTTAGAAGAAGGTCACCCGCTTCATCACCTAGTCCAAATAAATCAGAAAATTCGTCCGTGATTCAAAAGTTGCTAAATGAGCCTAATTTATGCAGATACAGTAATTCAGAGGTAATTAGAAATTAGTAATAATGCCGTATCATAACATAATCTTAGAGGACGACATCTTTGTTCGAGTAACGTCCTATTAACCTGACATCAATGTTTTCAATTCAAACTAAATATCATTCACCAGAAACTGACCTTTATAAAAGTTATAGTCAATACGGGGAGAGGCCCGTCTAAAATAGACAATCTTGAATCCGATATAAGCCGAAATGAATACTATTTTGAAAACAAATTACATGCTGTAATTTACCCCTCATTATTTTGGAACAAATTTAGACTACTTCATCACGAAATGTCGCAACATTGTAGGAGATATTTATATCGTTATAAATTGTCAATTTACAGCATGTCACATTTTTCAAAATCAACAACGGAAGCAAAAATGTGACATGCTGTAAACATTATTTTTTCAACGTTTCGATTTATTTGATCTTCCAGAGTGAGAAAAAGATCAATTACAGATGCATAGAAAATCTTTTTCTTCTAAAAGCAATTCAGCTACTCGAGCCTCAGTTTTTGCAAAAAAGTTTTTGTGTTTTGTCTCCAGTCCCTGTAAAGATTTTTTCTAACTCTTGGTGAAAATGGAATAAAACCGAAACGTTGGGAAAAACAAATTTTTGCTTAAATTTTTCCTTTGGGGGAACTACAAATTTATTTGATAACATATTGTATTATTTATTTTTTTTTACTATTCTTGAAGATGAAATAAAGCGAAACGTTGAAAAAACATTTTTTACTTTACAATGTATTTTAGTTTTTATCGTGATAGTGCTTGCTTGCCCCGCAATGCCGTCTTTATTTTATAAACAAGATGAATTAAAAAAATTTTATAGCCCAGTTATACTGAGCCGCCATTAAAAGTCTTAATTAATGTCATAAATAATGCACTCGAATCGTATTGTTGCCTCAGTAATTGATAAAAAGTAGACGCCGAAATATTTTTAGACTCCGAATTATGTAACAAATTCGTACTAAGAACCATTCAGTTATATGAGTCATGTTACCAAATATTCCTTACGCAATTCGCAGTCTAAAAATATGTCGGCGTCTACTTTATATTCGTTATTTTAATTAATAACAATGATGCCTGTATAATATTACATGATTGTTATTCAGTAAAATAATAGTCCCTTTTTAAGAAAAAATACGATTGAAAACAAGCAAAATTGATATGAATTTATTTTATCAGTCAAAATTCGCTTGTCAAACAGAGACCCAAAGATATTTGCCGAAAATAGTATGTCTATTTTATTTAGTTTAATTGATAGTGTCATTTTTAAATAAAAAATAAATTTTATTTATTTGCGGAAGGAATTATGACCTACAAAATTATTTTGTTTACACATGTAAATTCAGCGCAAAGGTTTTGTGTGCCAATATAAGTTATCTGGGGGTAAGGAGGACTATATTTTTCATTCTATCATAGGTAGTATTTTATTTAACGTTTCGGCTTAACAGCTATTTTTAGTGTGAGTACAGAAAAGGTTTTTGCGAAAACACGTTAGGTTTTTCTGCAGAGAAACAAAGCCAATAACCTTCCCTTTAACCCCTACCTGCGCATCAGTGTTTTTAAACACAGGCCGCGAAAATGATTTAAATTTCTCGAAAATTTGTTTTGATGCGAATGAAAATGAACTAATAGTAGCATT
>SCLH01001139.1:83747-95988 GCA_004367855.1 Oikopleura vanhoeffeni | reverse complement strand
TTCTACTGTAAATATCTTATAACGGTCACTGACTGAACATTATTACGTTTGTTGATTGTGATATATGGGTTATGTGGTCTAACTGAAGCATCTTAATGTGACGAAGGGAAAATTAGCAATTTAAAGACCACAGGATCCCGTTAACAGAGAGGTAATAAATGACAAAAAATAGACGGGAATTCCGCTGCGGAACGTAATACTTTCATTAAAATGGCCACATTTTCGTTATCAACGAGCAATTCACATGCTGAGCTTGTATGCATGAGCAGCTTACTTTGGATCATCTTTTGAGGGATTCGACCGAAACGACGGACATGATAGTAGAGCAAGGAAATGGACACGAAGAGACAACTATGCGCGGAGAGACTCGACGGCAACAATACTTTACGTTACCATGTTTAATAGTTTAAGGTATAGTTGTGTTTTATCGCTTTTTAAACCGCCAACTAAGTATCTGTTAGTCGATCGTTAACTTATTCCAGAATAAACTTTAAAGTTAGTTTTGAACATACAGGTCACACTCTGTACACAAGAATGAGAAAATCAGGGCCCCTTGATCATCTGCGGCGCTTTATCTTAGACGATTTGAAATAAAAAAAAAGAAGTATCACGGAACGTACGTAATATGTACCGCGCAAGTTATAAATTACAATTAATTCATTTATAAAAATATTGAATAATAAGAATTTATTTCAAAAAAAAGTATTTTTAGGTTTATTTGCTCAAACAAAAAAAAAATACATGTGAATTTGATGTTTTCGGTTTTGTATTAGATTTATTTCAATTTCATTTCGAGCCACTCACATCAGATTTTTTTTATAAAAAAATAAATTATTTGAAATTATGTGTACAAAGGTTAATGCATTGTTTCTTGATATTTTTTTCTTTTTATTGATGCGAAACGTTCAAAGTTTCGATGTTGCGTCTCACACCTCGATTTCCAAATTTTGAATACATTATAAAAAAATTTCGAAAATTTATATTTTTTTTTTTTTCTTACAATTTGAATCTTGGCTACCCAATGCGGAGAAAAATTTCGCTACGTCGTATTTTGAATTTGCAGCAGTTCAAAAAAGTTACAGCCATAAAACTTTGAGAATTTAAAAAATTTCGAAAAAATTTTTGTCCGAAATTTTATTTTTCTGGAAGTAAACCGATAACAAAATTTTGAATGCCGCAAAATCCAGTTTCCTATCCATGTTTAGATCTCGCGTATAGAACCTCCGTCGCGAACCCTTGAGTGTCAAAAATATGTTCAAAGTTGATCTGGTCCTCAGGGCCAACAGGCGGCTTGAGAAGTTCGGATTTAGAGTACGATTTATACGAGAACGTTGAAACTATGTGCGAATATCGTTTGCTTTCAATTTTCATGCTAAAATCTCAAGGCAGTTTTTTTTATTAATCAGACAGCTATAAATCGGCTTCCAAATAATTGAAAAATTACGTCATTGCTTATATATCCTTAATGTTCGCGAAGGTAACGTCTTCTGATTTAAGGGTTTAGCTAGTTTCGGATTGGTCTGATCTTCTCATTCATCATAAATTTGTACGCCTACGTCCAGAATGCTCTCAATTCAAATATAATTCATGTTGATTTGGTTGCATTTTGGTTTAAGTGACGAATTGGTCAATAAGAGCACACTAATAAAATCACGTTTTTAGGAACATTTAAATACATTTGAAAAAAAAAAATATGAAAACTTTACGGTAGGGTAGAATTCTCTAATAGTATTTAGATATCAGAAGACACCTAATTTCACCGGAATTTTTCACCAAATTATCAATTATTTGTAAATTATGTTGTTCCATAATTTTTCTTATTTTTTGCTAAATCTTGAAAGACCATTAATTACAAAATACATTTTTATTTGTCTTTTTTCATAAAATTACCAAAAAAAGTATTGACAAACGTCCAGACGTTACGTCCTGACAAAATTTCAAATCATAGGTGTCAGAGTCCTGACTCAGGACGTTTGAGGAAGGTGGTTGTATAGTTTTCTGTTGTTTAAAATAATTACAGAAATCACGCTTATTTGTCACTCTTGAACATAAACCAATTTGATCATTTTATGCCATTATTAACTTTGTATGCGCAGTTGTACCTAAAAGAGACCATTTTTTTTTTTCAAATGCGGCCTGTACTCTCAACGATTGCTCAAAATCCTCTTCTACACCACACTGATATCGCTCTCGCGAGATTTGTGTTCACTCCCTCTGCAGGATATTCGAGAGTAGAAAGTTGCACATCCTATAATTTTCTGAGACTTGACTCGATGTTGTTTTCGCATAATTATTTACGAAATAATTAATTTAAACGGAGAAAGCGTTCAGAGGATAATTTCCAATAGAAATAGGGATATTAATATCAGCTACCAACGAGTAGTACGAATTGATTGCAAAAAATGATTCAGGATGAAAATTTTCTATGTAAATTATTTGTTATTTTAAAACTGTGAGTAAGGGTTAAAACAGCACCAAAAACTTTTTGATCAGAATTCTTAATCAGAAATATCTTATTTGTTGTTAACTGAGTAAAGTGAAAGATTACTCGTTAAAATTTTGTACAAGACTAATTTGGCCAAAAAAATCACAACGGTGTAATCTCGATATCTTAGATGTCATGATCGGCGCAACTAGAAGACTTCAATTCAAGAAAATGAAAAGTAATTTTTCTCACTGACCGCACATCCGATCAGTAAAATTATTCTGAAAAATATGAGCTTGCAAAAAGCTTTAATTCGGCCAAGTCATTTTTTCAGCTGAATCTTGTTTCAGTATTTTTATTTACTTTTGAACAAAAGTACTTACAAAATCTAGGCCGGATAAAGCTCTGTTCAAGCTTATATTTTTTGATATATTATTTTAGTGATCGGATGTGCAGTTAGTGAGAAAAATAACTTTTATTTTTGGACTTTGAAGTCTTTGAGTTTGCCGAAGTTGATATTTGAGGGATGCGATACTTCACCGTTGTGATTTATTGGGCCAATTAGTTTTGTCCGAATTTTAAGAAAATATTTCGAAGGGAAATATACCCTTGACCTACTCGTACAGAGTTATTTAAATTTCAAACTATGCATGTGCAACAATGTGTGCAACTACACATCCCATATTAAAATACGATTATTTTTAATTGAGAAAAACCATTCAAAGGAGAAGATAAAACTGAACTAGAACAGTGCAATAATGGAAATAATTGTAAAGGTTACAGTTACAGTAGAGGAACTTTGAGAGCCCTCTCTATAGTTAGATGATAAAAAATAAAGATTTTATGATTTTTCAAACGGCTGTCAGAAATTATGTATGCGTTTTTGAAAAAAGTTAAAGTAGCCATTTTTTTCGTTTTTTCTCACAGATTAAAATATAAAAAAAAAAATTTTGGCCGTAAAATACGGAAAATTTTCATAGTTCTTTGAATTTTTTCAAATTTTTACGATCTAAAAAATGAAAACTCGAGTTCAAATCTTTCCTAAAATGAATAAAAATAATTTTATCAAGCTGAAACATATTTATATCGGTTTAGCTAACTATAATTAGCATAAAAACATATACTGACTTATTATTTTCGTAAGTTATAATGACTCCAGTCACGTGATCGTTTTTGGACTTTGTGTCATGAAAATAAATTCTTAAAAACTTTGAAAGAACCTCCTTATTATGTTTCAAAAATTGATGTAACTAATTTTTGAAAAAAAAAGTACTATTTTGCCAACCTTATTCCCTAAATATACGGTCATGTGATCATTTTCGGGCTATAGTGTAATGGGAAAAAAGTCAAAGAATTTTTTTTTGATCTTGCTGATAGGCTTTTTTTGATTATTCAATTTTTTTTGCAAAAAATAATTACTGTAATACAGTAAAAATTTCCGAAAAAACGCACAAACGTCAATTATTTAAATTTAATTATTTAAATTATTTATTAATGATTAAGGGTCCTAAATGTGATTAAAGGGGTCATGGTCACGCGTTACCATTAAAACATTATGGGAGTTAATGATTGTATTGAGGGTTATTATAGGCAAGGGCCTTGATAATGGGACCGCTAAATTTTATCGGTGTGTAATCACTCAAGCAATCACTAAGACAATCACAACATCATTGGGATTCGAACACGCGCAGTAAACGTTTTTGAGATGGAGTTTTGTTGAAAAAAGGATATTTAATATTTGTGTTAGTGTGGAGCATGCCCGACGGTCAGATGGATTCACGAAAAGGAACCACATTGCCGGAGTTAGCGGGAGATGTAAGGTATTTTTGACTCAAAAGCTTTTGACTCAACAAAAAAAACTTCCTGGGGCACGCACAGAGGAGATATGTGGGAAGAATACGTAGTCCATCGCAGTGCAAGTGTTTCATCAAAGAGCCCATATCGGTATCTGTCCAATGCACCGAGGCCCTTAGTCATTGCATTCGATCGAAAGATAAACTCTCATCTTATAGGTACTATTTTTTGCAATGTTATAGAAATCGACCGGTTTGGGTCTTACGCAAAGTACATTTTTGATCAACCGCGTTACATACGATAACCGTTTGGCAAAAAAAAATAGTATTTTAGAAAAAACCTTTCGCTTTCGGGTCAGCTAATTGGAACAAAAAATCTAATACCGTAAAAAATCCTACCGAATAAAAAAGTCCGCAAAAAATCCCAGTTGTTTTTTTTGAAATTAGTCAGAATTATTAACTTTTTTCATGTTTTACAAAGGGGGTCATAACAAAACGCCCTCCAAATCAATTTGTTTTTTTTGTGTTTTTTTTGGCTGTAATTTTAACTTTTTGGTCGATTTCGAAAAATTTAGAAAAAACGAATATTTTCAATAAATCTAAAATTATTTGTTTTTTTTAGAGCTGAAGAATATAACAGCTGATGAAAACTTAAATACCAAAATCGCCAAAACACTTCTAAAAACAAGTCTTTTACGAAAGTGGAAGGAAATGTTGCAAAGAAGGAAGTACCGAAAACAATTTTTTGATCATTTAGATAAAGGCTTAGATAGCGTGGCCTATAAATTAATAAAAGAAAAATAATTAAGAGTTTTAATCATAAAGGTAAATTGAAAATTGAGTTTTAAGCTCTTTGTGATAATAATTGCGTTTCCTTATCGCAAAAATGTTGCAGAAAGTCTTAAAAATTTTTTATTTTGCAGTTTGAGATTGATTTTATTAAACAATTATGAAAAGAAAAATAGGTTTCAAAACTCTGAAGGTTTTTTCCCGGGTAGCTCTTTTTGTTTAATACTAAGCGCCAATACTCAGAACGGTGGCAGTCAAAGGGAAGCTAAAATTATTGCCTCATAAGACTTGATTTGCGAATAATTGTAGTGTAACAGAAAATTATATAATAGTTTATGTTTTTTTTTTGTTTTTTGTAGAAAAATAGTAAATATATTTTCAATAAATATGTTTTCTATATTTTTTTTTGTAAATTCCCCAAACTGAGTCACGGCCCAACACAGGGAACTGCCGAAACCACCCAAAACCTGAAACGCACAATATTTTTGTAATTCTATTCAATTTTTTGGTTTGGTTATCCCGTTCCGTTCTAGAAATTTTATATCACTCTCTAGCACCCATGTGTGGTCAAACAGTGGACCACAGGTTTGTTATGATAGTTGTCCCCAGAAATAACAGAATGTGACATCTCTTTGATATTACCAAATCATGAACTGATAAATTGGTCTTTAGCACCACCTTTTTGGGTGTTTGGGGGGGGGGGGGTTTTTGATACAAGAGCCCACACTTTAATAATATCGTTCAAGAAAACTAGTGATTTCGTATCTTTTGTAGTACTTAATAGAAGGCAATATTCAAATTTTTTGGACGCGGAAGCTCTAATTTAGCGCGGGTATAGTTGGTTACCGACTGTAGCATGATGTACCGTACAATCAGCTAACAAAACAAAAGTATGCTGTCCTTTTGAAAAAACTTTGCGTTGGAATGAGGTACTGATTTGTTTGTTTTTAATATTATTAACCTATAGACTGAAAAATTCGTACTTTGAAAAAAAACATCAACCAGAAAAATATAGGGCATAAAATAACTCCCAAGAAAAAAAATTATCTTGTAAGATAAAATGCAGTCCATTTTTAATTTTGAAATTTTTTATAATTTTGAATTGTTTTATAATTTTGTCTGTAGTACAGACTCTGTACAGTCGGTTCCGCTTTTGTGCAATTTTTCTAGCAAGACAGGCTTTAAAAAACTTCGAAAGACAAATTTTTGTCATGTAAAAAAGTATCTCCATAAAATCTTCACGATAATTTTGACTAAGTGTCCAGTGAACACTGTGTCATCTTGTTACAGAGAGCTTGTAGTTGGCCGAGAATTTTCAAAAAAGAAAGTTCCCAGAAAACCATCCACTCGCTTAACAAAATTGCTTGCGGAAGTAATTGCAATAAATAGATTTTTAACGATTGAATAACTGACCTTGTCTCTTAGTGGCTTATTTTTCTTCTTGATCTTGAACAGTTTCCACGCCTACGTTTATTTTATGTTAAATTTATTTGTTTTTCGAGAAACAAAAGATTTATAAAATTTGTAATACCACTTTTGTATTCGTAAAAAAATGTTTTTGGGGTAAACACAATGTTTGATGTGAACCGAGGAATATTCATTAAAAGATAAAACTGCGTTATAAGACTGGAGGAAATGCTGGAACATCGATTTGCAACTACTTCAAGAGTGCATAAAAAGGGTTAGTTTACTTTTTACAACATTGAAAAAATAAGGGCTTTTCATTTTATTATGAATAACACTATGTAATGTTTAATGGGTTACTTATGTTTCACATCAAAGGGAACTCATTAGGTCAGAATATAGGGTCATCAGGACCAGAATAGGGTGTCCAAGCAGAATCCGACTTTATTTTAAAAAAAATTGAAATGATCGAAACTGATATTTTTTTATTCGATTTTCTTCTAATAATAGGACCAAAGCCGCTAGCCGCAAGGGGTGCTTGATATTAGGAAGCAAAACATTGATTGGTTTGTAATAACGCGCGATCAACCCTCCAGCGCGATAAGGCTACGTGGATCAAAAATAGTGGGAAATTCGAACACAGCGCTATAGAGATCACCCTCATTTTCACGATTCAACAATTTGGGTTGGAAAGATGATAATGTGGTAATTTATGAGCTTTCTAAGAACTCATCCAATCAGTCGTTTCTAAAAAGCCGAAAGTGAATGTTCTTTATTTAAAACGAGTTAGTTCGGTCGATAAAGGGATTATTTGTAGCATATGTTTTAGTATCGATTAAGGGCGGCTTTCGGGTATTAATGTGGCAGAAAATGTCGACGAAGCCGCCTTAAATATCAATTGCGGCAGAACTGTCGACGAAGCCCAAAATTCAAAATATTGGCCTCTTCGCTGTCTTTAATTTTTTTTGGAGAATTAATCGTGGCAGAAATGTCGACGAAGCCGCCTTAATCGATATGATTTTAATCTCAAAATTGCGGGAAAAAATGAAAAAAGCAAATGACCAGAATGTAACATTCTAAATTTTTAATGCAACTGCTTATAGGGTGGTGATGTTGTAATGCTTGTAAGAAGTGAAGAAAGAATGAAAAGTTGGAAAAATATTTAATAAATACTAACATAGTCCTAATTAGTAAGTAACATATCCGGATAAGAGCCCTCGAATCGAATGAATGGCAAAATGAGAGTTTATGATGTGGGTGGACGCCCAAATTTAAAGCTGATTCATAAAGCTTCTTTTGAAAATGCAGGCATGTCATTTGGAGGCAAGTACCCCGAGCCGTTATATTTTTTCAATCGTCACGATCTGTCGATCGAGTGCCCTTATCCTTTATCAAACCAAAGGAATCTTGAAAATGAGAGTCCTAAAAGCACGTGTTCGAATCTCACTGATCGTTGTCTTAGTTAATTGTCTTAGTAAATTGCCCTAGTGATTACACACCAGTCATACTTTGGCGCTTCGAATTCAGCACCGCGCTTGCCTATTACAAATAGTCCCAAGACAATCACTGCGACAACATTAGTGGGATTTCGAACACCGCGCTATCAGAATTACCCCTCATTTTCAAGATTCATATGGCTGGAAAAAGCATATTCGTAATCCCTAAATTTATAGTGAATTCTCAGTATATCAGCCATTTTAGCTAGCCACTTTCAGCTCCAGCCAGCACGTGAATGATATGCATGCTGAGCCTAAAAATCTGACATCCTGTTCATCTTCTTTTCTTTGGCCTTAGGTTTGAATTTTTCCTTGTGGGTTTTTTAGCTCATTTTATTCCGAAAAGTGCAAAAGATAAAATTATATTTGAAAGCCGCAGAACTCGGTGACTCTTATAAAAATGGAATTTAGCATCATAGCGAATCTGTGCGAGCAGCTGCAGTTGACATTAAGGAAAAAAGTAGATTCCATAGTATCCCTGCTTTAAACGCCGGTGCAATTTACTACGGAATTTGTTATGATTGAAATGTTAATGCTTACAAGAAAAGTCAAAATATTAATTTTTAACTCAGCGCCCCTGAAACGACGTCTGGAAATTTATGCCAAACCTGAGTAATTTTTTTGCGTCCTGTTAACACAAATATGAAATGGTTAAGCAAATATTAAAAGACTGCTCCGTTAGAATCAATAGTTAAAAAACAATGTGTTTACATTTGTAATATTGAACGAAAATCTACTTCTCTTACATCCTGAAATAGTTATTGGAGATCACTGATTGCAGATGCACGACAACAGGAACGGCAGCTTTCAAAACAGAGTCCATATTTTGTCATACAAAGCCTATTCTCCATGAAGTTTTAAAGGTAGGAAATTGTTTGTAGCTTTTTTTAACCCACAAACTACGTACGCAGGTCTGTCAGGGGATCGGCAAACTGGATCGGATGCGCATGGAAATTATTGAAATTGGATTGGATCGTAAATCGTTTTCCGATATCGATCCGATCCAAATATGATTAAAATTTAGGGGTCAAGTCGATCCCGATCCAAATATATTGAATTACAATGTGGAGAGGTCAGTAAGCTCCGATTCAATCCAATATGATTACAACTTTAGGAGTCAGGTCGATTCGATAAGCGATGCCCATCGGACCATACGAAATTTCAATGAAAATTGTTTAGCTTTAAAAAATTGCTGCAATTTTTAAAAATTTGGCATGTCAGGCGGCGCTGTGGTATTTTTTTTAAAATTTTCAAGGTTCTTATTTTTCCATCTTTTTCGTGTTCGCATGATATCGATATACTCTAAAAAAAACCAATGCATGAAAATTTTAAACTCTGCAAAAAATGCTCAAATTTATAAATTTTGCTCTCTAGAAAATCTTGAAAATCTTCCGTCATTCCTTTTTTTGTGAAACTTTGATTGATACTGGCACGATCGACAGTAAGAAAAAGTATTTATTCTGTCTTACATGATATTGAATTACCCAAATTTCAGATAACAAGTTGTTAGCTTTAAAAAATGCTCAACATTTTAAAATGTTGCCTCTCTAGCTGGCACCTGTGGTTATTTTGAAACAATCCAAGGTCATTTTGATTTTCCTGATAAAGATTAACTCTATTGACAAGCTATCCTGAAAATGGTGTTATTTCTCAAAAATCTCAAATTTCGAATTTTCAAAGTTATTTCGGTTTTCTGAAATAATCCCTTTTCAACTTTTTGGTTAGAATTGCGTAGCCACAACGTTCAAAATCACACGTGTAAACGGAGTAAGTGGCTAGCATTCTAACCAAAAAGTGATAAAAGGGTGATATACATTCACCCTAATGTGACGAACTACTGGGTGAAACATGATGTAGGAAATAAGGAAATTCCAAAAGTGAAAAATGGGTATCGATGTTTTTAAAGCTATCTTGTAAGAATTTTTTTTTCTGGTCATTTTAAGATTTGGGATTTTTTTGTTTTCGGTTCGATTTTTCGTAAAATTTTCCGAAAGATTTTTACAGGGGGTCATAAAAGCCTAGGTTCTAGCGACTCCATATGAAGAGCTAGAGCGCTACTTTTTTGGCAGGTGAAAATTAAGCGTATTTTTCAGGAAACCATTTTTTTTGGCTAGGGCTAGCGACCACTTGGTCGAACCTGAAAATAACCGGTCAAAGTTTCAGTCAAGGTTTCATGGTCATCGTAGAGAAAAGAAATCTTGCTTCCCAATGCAAGAAAAATTAAAGTTTTTGATCAGCAATTTAAAAATGACAGCATAAAATACTTAAAAAGAATTCGAAATTTCTGAAAAACATTTCTATAGCTAAGTCGGCGCCTAGAAAAAAAACGATTGGTGCTGGTCTCGCATCTCTGCGTTGCGCGGTTTTCGTGCAGCGCCATCTCTAGATTTACCCATTATTTTTTCCCAAAAAGTAAACTGACTTAGTTCAATTATATCCATAATGTTATTGCATCTAATTAACCGATATTTTATATTTTCTGTTTTGTCTAGTAGACAGAAATTGTTAATTTGTCTTATTGTATTCAGAAAAAATTTTCCGGATATGAATAAAGCTTTAACATAATCACCAAATTGAAAATTAAGATCATTTTCCAAACCGCTATATTCATGTCCATTTGGGAATATTACCCTGTCCTTGTTGAAATAGGAAGACGCTTATTCCAAATGTTGAAAAAAAAAAACTTGCGAGAATTCGCAAATTTTGAATTGCAGCCCAATTTTAATGAGCATTCTGTTGGAGTCTGTAATTACTGCTTGATGGAAAAACTTCACATAAGAATCTCAGCTGTAATCAAATTCAAACTATATTTTAGACTATGCGGAAATAATCGGTAATTTTTGATTATTGCGTTTAACAAGCTGAAGTTGATGGCAGTATGATGCACCCTGACTCATAAGTGTGAGACCTTCCGAGTCTACTCGAACTAGTCGTTGAACGAACGAGTAGTTTGATTTAATGTATACTCAACAGTCGTGAATTCATGTATAACCTCAAACGAGTGCGTTACTTCGTGTATAAGTAATCGAGTTGTTGAACTAGTTATTGAGTTCGTCGAATCTCAACCGAGTCGTTGACTTAAATGTATACTCAACAGTCGTTGATACACGTATACTCAACCGGAGTCGTTGAACTCGTGTGTAACCAACGGAGTCGATGTGTTCGCACGTTGAGATCACGGTAGTGATTGATGGCATAATTACGTTAGGTTGTATACTACACTTAATAAATATCATTCTGTCAGCCAATAGGATCAAGAGTTTGATCAATTAACTCTTGTGGGCCCGCTTCGTTAAACATAATTCTACTCAGTGAGATTCGTCAGCGGTCCGGTTCGTACTGAAGATTTAGAGATTAAATATAAGATTATATATTGTGGGATTTATCTGTATACTGAAATATATATAGGATGTAGTTCAAATCGCACAATTACAAATATGGTGTAAATCGTTGTTTGGCATGGGCAGGCTAGAGCTGAAAGCATCGAATAGAATAGATAACGGAGCGCTATCGAAAATAAGTGCCGTATCTATGTCTATCATTACGTTGCGAAGAAATTAAATCAACAACTTTTTTCGTGAGCAAACACAAAATTAAATTGGTAAATATAACATCTTTTGTGTTCCGATTTTATTCCTGCACGGCACAAAAAATTATTTTGAAAATAACGAACATTATCAACAACTTTTAATTACGCTCAAACTTTGACTATATCAGTTATAATTAATAATTAGAAAAAAGTAGTTCGGTTAATGTTGGTTAACCGGTTGTATGGCAGATTATGAATATCATATGAAAGTTTCTAAACGAATCGAGTTCTTAACGCTTCTCGGCAGTATTTACTGAATTGTTTTTTCATGGGCCATTATAAATGTTATAAAGCGTTTACAAAAGCCAAATATTAGATTGAAAGACCCCTATCCAACGCTCCTTAAACGGGTTTCCAAAAAGTCACTTTTGGGGGGCTAAAAAGTTCTTGTTGTTGTAAAAATGGGCCAAACTTATATTCTTTTGCGAACCAAAGTCAAATATGTTTAATAAGGATGTACAAATCGGTTTACATTTTTGCTTTTGAAAACCACTCATCCGATTCAGTTTTTAGATAGCTCAAAAATATATGTTTGGTTATTGAGCTATCTAGAATCAGATGTGTCGTTTCCAAAAGCTGAAGTGGGAAACGATTTAACACCGTATTTTCTATAAAGAGCTGACTTTTGGTTGGGAAAGAGAGAGAGAGAGGCCCGAGAAGACGACACGAGTAATAGAAATTACATATTTTTCGCCGTATTTGGAAATGATTATACGCTACAATTTTGAATTATGCACAGTTTTAA
>SCLH01001139.1:33792-51229 GCA_004367855.1 Oikopleura vanhoeffeni | reverse complement strand
GGTAGAACATAATTTGTTCTAAAAAATCAATGTAAAAGAAGGAAAAAGCAAAAAGTAGATTGTCAAACAGCGCAGAAAATATGTAGAACCATAAAAATAAAAGGTGTTATTTGGTTACCACCCAGCACTTCAAAAAGGGAAAACAAAAAACTTTGACAAAAAATCGGAAAATTTTTTTGTATTTTTAACTATAGTTAGTTATGTTAAGAAAACAAAAATGTTAACGTCGGTAAGAATGAACACTTTTACTGAAGATAGCAATTAAAAAAATAAATTTCCAGATTTTTTTCTTTCATACATTGCTCTGAAAAAATGTACCAATCTGCTGGACTTATGCCACCCCCTTAACAGTACTTATCTTTTCCGGACATCAAGAAATGGTATTTCCGAAATTAAATATTTTCAAAACACTTAAAATCTATTTCTTATGAGATTCCGTTCAGCGACCACCACCCTCTTCAGTCGGGACATTTAAAAAATGAGTCAAACGGGCTCTTTTTACCCTAACTTATAAATTGTTTTTGTCGACTTTTCCCCAGTAGAAGTCCCGTTGTACATGATTCTGGGTCTCGAGTATCCCGCAATTGTAACTCACGTTTACCACAACTGATGAAAATCTGTTGGAGTATTTTCAAAAAACACATTTTTTTTCAGTTTTCGTCGGAAGTTATTTGAAAATAAGCGTCTGATGATTTACGAAATACTTTCCTGGTTTGTGTCACAAAGAAATTCAACCGAATGGACAGCGTTAGGAAATGAGAAAATATCAGCCATAGTTTTTGTAGCAAAATCGTGGCAGATAACTTGACCGTCATTTCCGCCAGATAAAATAACGTCTCCCTGAGAGGACCAGCCGATGCAAAATATATTTGAAAAGTGACCCATTGACAGCATTTCAGCTTCTCTCGGCTTCAAAATATCCCATATCTGTCAAGTCTACTTATTAATGTTATAGACAGCTTAAAATTTTGAAAATATACTATACGAGTCATATAAAACATGCCCACGGTTTACACGCTGCTGGTTGGCCAAATAAAATCGATCCCAGTTTATGCTCACAATTCAAAATGCGCGAAGAATTAAATAGCTTTCTCTCTAATTTTGAGTACTCCTCTTTAAGTCGGGCAAAGTCTTGGGCATGTTTTATATGACTCGTATATTACTATAGTAAATATTATGAATTTTGAATACTTGGAGAACAAATGTTTTCAATTGAAAACCACAAAAGTTTCGGTTCTTATTCATAATTATAGGATATTTATCCTCATCACTATCAAATCTGTGACGAATTACACTCAACCAAAACGTTAACACCAATGTTGCTGAATTTTAATAATAAATAACGACATTAAGGGTATCCCGTCCTCTAATTTACATATTTATCGAAATAATAAATAAGCTTAAACACGCTTCAGATATTATTCAAAAGCCAGTTGTAGAACAAGCCTCATCTTGCGTAAAACATTCGTCAACAAACTTTTTGCATTGAATACACTCCAGCACCATTTAGCGAAACACGGAACAAGCCAAAACGGTAAATTCGGTTAATCTCCTCTTGAGTTCACTTTGAATAAACCTAAATTTTATACATAATCTGTAATTAGTAATACAAACTTCTGGCGAAGCGTTTTTGTCAAGAGTGCTCGTTTTTTTCTAGAATATAGCGATATACGCATCGTTTTTTTGAGGGTTTTCTATCCGTGAAGGTTAATTTCAAAAATTCACTTCAAATTTTCGCAAAGAAGCTGCAGAACCAAATTAAAACTCTTGGAGCCGTTTTTTTTTTAATTCGACCCCAAACTCAAAATGATGAATTTTTCAAGTACGTGAAAAATTCTTGGCCAAAAAAGTGGCTTCGATTTTTCCGAAAATAGGCTCAAAGAAAGCTGGGAAACACTGAAGAGAAAGTTGGCTTACGCGTCAAGCCGAAATTTTTGAAGTTTTGGGGTCAAATTGTACCAAACAATCGTTATTTCTTCCACTTAATTTGGAAAAAAAATACTCAGAAAAAATCAAAAAATTCAAAAATGTTCGAATTTTTTTTGTTCTGTATTCTGGGCGTTTTTCGTGCTTTCAAAATAAAACGATTGATTGTGCATTCTTATGAAAATAACTGCCAGAAATTGGTAGGGACCGGTGATACCCTCTAAATCAAACAACTAAAAATTACAGGATATTGGCGGGGTACCTCGTAGGACCAAAAATTTGTTCGCCGTGGCTTGACCCCATTTCACACCTGTCATTTTTTTTCCAAGCCATTTTGATATGGGAAATTTTATTTTGGTCACTGTGCGTGCGCGGTCACAGTGACCAAAATTTTGGTCAGTCTCAAACTTCAATATTTTGGTCACTGTGAAAATGAAAACAAATTCTTAGTTTTTCCCTGGAGTATAAAAAAAGTTCAAAACTTTGGTCACTGTGAGTGCGCGCTCACAGTGACCAAAATCTAAAAAACCTAATGTTTTTACTAGAGTATTAAAAAAGGTCAAAATTTTGGTCACTATGACCAAAATCGGAGAAATTCTTAAAATATTAATTCTCTAGAGTTCGAAAAAGTTCAAATTTTATTGCTAAACTGATAGTCTTGAATCAAAATCCCTAAAACTCTGAGCATTTTATTTCCGGTATCTTAAATTTTAAAATAATTCTTAATTAGACCATCCGGTAACCCTTTGTCCTTCATAGACTATGAATCATAGTTCACGAAAGGCGTTATTTTGCATAATGCAAAATTTCGCTCGTGATTAAAACCCACTGTTATTTGAAAAATTAAATTGTCACCTTGAATCACGGTTGGTAAAAGGGATAGGAATGGATGGATAGGATAATCCCCTTTTGAAAAAAATTAGATCGGGTCGGGATCGGATCGGATGAACCAAAAAAATGATTGGATCGGGATCAGATCGGAAAACCGACCCGATCTAATTGTGCCGACCCCAGAATTATTTTGAAATTTAATTTAAGAGACCGGAATTAAAATGCTCAGACTTTTAAGGATTTTGATTATAGCCTATAAGCTTAGGTAGTTTTTAATTTCGATTGGACAACAATACTGTGAACAAACGGTGGTGGCAACCTGTTAATTTTTTTTCGGGGTTAGTATATTAAGTGATGAGCGGAGGCGTTATCGAAAGAAATTTTTTTAATTCGGATTATTCCTTTATTATTTTGGGATTTTAAGTGGTTAAGGTTAATTGGCGAAAACAAAAATTAAGTTTACAGACCATAGTTCCTTTTCTTAGCCAATCACAGCTCAGTATTTCTCATTTCATACTCAAAATCCCTAACAATAATCCGATTCTCCAAAAACACAATTCCCTGAGGGCTAGAATATACTGCTTAAATATACGAAGCTCGAAAAAAAAAATTTAGGTTGCCATCACCGTTTGTTCAAAAATATTGTACAATAGATAGTCCAATCTAAAAAAATAACACCTTAGCAATCAAATTTGAACTTTTCAACTTCTAGAGATCAATATTTTAAGATTTTTTCCGATTTTGGTCTAAGTGACCAAAATTTTGAACTTTTTTAATACTCCATGGAAAAACTAAGAATTTGTTTTTATTTTGGTCACTGTTAATTTGGTCTCTCAGAGGACACTCGGATTATTATGGTTTTCTTTTTTTCTACCTACGCATTTTTATAGCCAACCGCAAGTTGAGATTACGTCACTTGTTTATAAATTCTAGAATTTGCAAAAATATCGTTTCACCGCACCCCCACGTTAAATTTAAACCAAAAGCTTTTTTACGCAACGCTTTTTTACGGCCAAACACGTTTCAAATTGCGAGTATAAGGATCTCGCACTGGGGGTACTGTAGATAGAATTTAGTTGTAAAAGTAAAGTCGCCTTTCCAGAATACGTCGATCATCACCACCAGAAGCTAGAAATCTGTCATGGAAAGAAAGTGCATTGACACAGCCTTCAAAAATGGTCAACACAAATTTACAGAAAATTTTGGAGTGGCTTTCAGAACGAAATAAAACAATTAAAATTTCGAAGTGGCTTTTGGAACGAAATTACATAAATTTTACTTTTTCATGCAATTATGAAATCAAGATAATTTTCCATGAGAAACATACTTTCACTCTGAGAATTTTTGTGACCATAACCTGTATGTCGATATAAAGTTTGGCAAAATGATATTTTTCTGAACTCCCAATTATTTAAAGAATGGTTGATTCCAATTTGCCTATTTCGGACCATATTGACATCGCTTGTTTTCATCGAAAATTATTTTCTTAAAAAAATAAAATTTGGCTTTCATTTTTCAAAAATCTATTATTCAAAAATACAGAGAATGATTGTTCAGTATGAAGAACGCGCAGAAACATTTCAGGGGGTTATAGGGCATGGAAATCGTCTGGCAATAAAAATTCAGAATGAAACAATTGTTTATCGTAATATACAGTATGTTACATTTTTTCTCCATTTTTTCCAATTTGGATAAATCTGAATTCCACTGTTTTGATTGGTTCAATCTGGAAAAGACGTAGGTATTTGCCAATATTGATCGTTCTCATTGGCGGATAGCAGGTTATCCAAATTGGAAAAAAGGGGGCAAAAATGTTACATACTGTAGGAACATCTGCCCAAAAAACTGGAAAATTAAAAAAAAATATATCAAAATCCGATGCCAATTATGTTCAATTTCTGTTAAATTTCAAATTTAAAGACTACATTTAAGTTTGTCTTGCTAGAAACTTTTATTTCAATTCTCTCTAAAAGTTGACGTCAAAAACCAAATTTTGATATCGCCTGAATATGTTTTGCGTCCGAAAGTTTGATCCCTACATTTAAATTGAAGGTGGTATTCAAGATTGATGCAAAAAGATTTTAAGAGATCGAATTATTTGAAGTTAACGATCAAAATTGACGGAAGAAGAGGTCTCATTAACTAAGGTCTGTTTTTTTAGATGCCAGTTTTATCTAGAGGAGAAACCTCGTAGCTGGATCATACGATCCTTCTGAAATTTTGGGTGAGCATAAAACTTTTAAAACAACATGTCGAGACGGCCTTTGCGATGTTTACAAGAAACTACCGATTTTTCGAAAACTAAAAATAAAATGTGACACCGTGTAGGGGTCATATTACATGATTAGAAATGAGTATCGAAAAAAAGATGTCTTGAAGAAACAAAGGTTCAATTGAAAGCCTACAGAAACTATGGGTTATTTTAGACCAATTGTTTTTATTTAAAAATCATGAAATTTCCAGCCCAATAGCCCACTTTTAACAAAAGGTGAAAAATCGAAAGTTTTAAGGGGGAAGATATTGAAAATTATTTTTTTATTGAGGCCGTTATCGGCACTACGCAAAATACTGTTTGACTTTCAAAAATGAACCGTAAGGGTTTTTCGCGATGGTCTATTTTATTAAATAAATTATTTTATAGCGCCCTGGAAAAGTAGCGTTGGATTTAAAAGTTAATCGATACGTGTAATAAGTTACTACTATTAATTTTTCTTGAAGTCTTCTATAGTTTTTGATAAATGAATCATATAGCGATTAAAATTTAATTTACATGTGTGATAATACTGTCGTATTTGTCTAAGCGGACGTTTTAACAAATTTTCAAAACGTCCGCTCAGACGCACAAGAAAAAGTCTGCTTAGACAAATACGACAGTATATTGAAATTAAAAAAATATTTGTATACCATATTGCATTTATTGTGCTTATCTATCTATTCAGGCATCATTTAGACTATCTTGATTTGACAACATATCAAAATCTTGTTTAGGGAGTAGTGTTCGCAAAAAAACTAGACTAATTAGGTCAAACAATAAAAATTTACATGGTCTGACGGCCCTAAAGAGCTCTGAACTATAGACCTAGCGGAACATTTTTCGGCGTGAATACACTCAAATTTTTTTTCGCTTAATTAGCCTATATATAATTTCCAGAAATCACTTTTTTGTGGACACTATTCTCTTTGGAAATTTATATAATTTGGGGTTATCATAAAATATGACCCCAATATTTCAAGTTATTTAAGCCCCAAAAAAGCTGCAATTATTTTTAAATTTTACTATAAATGATGATCACAAAATGATATTAAAGTTTAAATGGTCACCCTTTAAATCCTTAATCGGACAAGCATTGATCTAAAATATAAATATGAATTCTATAGAGGTAATATTATGTCACGGGAATTTTTTACAGGGAGAAATTCCGTGTGATTATTTTTGGTCGGCAGAAAAAATAAAATATAATAATGGCACGATAATTTAAGTTTTTAAAAATAATTTGCTTAATTTTTATTTTGAAAAAAGTCTATTTTTACATGCAACTTTTTACAGTATAGTGACTTTCATCAGACTCGTAAAACAGTTTGACTTTTAAATTTATTTGATGCCTAGAAATCTGCGTTCAAAGTTTTTTAATTTAATTTTGACAGTTTAACCCTCCGAAGCATATAAAAAAAAGTTCCGCCGAGGCATAAAAGCCTTTCAGCGTTGTTTTGAGCGTTGTTTACAGAAAACTCTTACTAGATAAACCCTCAATTTGTCTTTTATGACCAAGTTGAAAAAAAAAATTTCGAAAAAAAATTTTTACATTCTAGAAATTTTATGTTTAATTCTAGAAAAACCGTTTGAAACGCAAGGTTAATTAAACCACGTGATACTATCTCATGGTATGCTCCAGGAAATGTATGTTTATCTGAATAACTTCGCAGTGCTCTGTTTTACTCATTACTTTTGTCTGATCGACTATATCTGTTTGGAATCAAAAAATATTTTTAAATAAGTTCAAAATATTCATGAAAAAATCACGTTTTTTAGGAAAAAATTCTTAGTTTTCTCGATTTAATGAAATTATTTGATTATAATTACAATATTGAAGCAAATATGGTGTAAAAATACTACTCTGGCATGATTTTCACAAATTATATATTTTTTCAAAACATATTATTTTATCCATACCTATATCAAAATAAGATATTTTGAAATTTCACTCCCAAAAAAATCTTTTTGCTCCAGATATGACCAGAAGGCTAATTTTTCTCGCAAATTGTACTCAAAAAACTTTCCTAAAAACTGGCTTATTTGAAATTTGGATCAAAACGTACATTATACAACGTGTATTTCTTCGGAAGTAAAACTTAAGCGAAAAAAAATTTGCGCTTTCAATCAATTTGTCATAACAATTTGAACCTAGTATCCGAAAAAATTTTAGAAAATATTTTTAGATTCACATTGTTGAATTTTAAAATGTATTATAAGGAGAAGTTTCTGCGGATTCATTTTTTCCAGTCATTTTTGGCTGATTTAAAGTGGCTTTAGCCTTTCAAAAGGCTATATGCCTCGGAGGGTTAAATTAAAAATAATGGATTAAAACCATTTATATCGAAGAGAATCCTTCGGTCAGATTTCTTACTTAGCGTCATAACTGTGACGTCAAAACATAGTGACCAATCAAATCACACGATTCTCAAGTTATTTTAAAAATCGTGTAATTTGATTGGTCACTATATTTTCTGACGTCACAGTTATTACGCTGAGTAAGAAAGCCGGCCAAAGGATTATCTTCGATACACACAAAAGTTTTTCATCTTTTGGTAATTTTTCTTCTGTTTAGGTTATCTTCCGAAAATCACTCAACTGTACAAATTTGTGAAAATTAATTTTTCATTCTACAGCCGCTTTTTTAGTTCTAGTTTTATAATTACTCGGGTTTTGGCCAAGTGGACATTATTGGAAATGCAAGGTTGTCCGCTACATCTTTATTGTCATTGAAAATTCCCGTTTTGACCGCTTGGCAAAAAAAACACAGCAGATAAAAAACTAGAAAGAGTGAAAAAATTAGAATTTCTATTCAGAAAGAGAAAATTTAAGAATTAAAAAAGTTAAATATATTATTACAGTTTCTAGAAATCGATTGACCACTTATAATATTTCTTAAAACCTCGAAATAATTTTTTATCATTTTGACTGCCGAACAAAAATTCCCCTCCAAGATATTTTTGAACTAGCACGCAGCGGGAGAGCTAAAATCGAATCTATAAATACAAGTTGATGGTTCTTGGACATATTCGATTTCATCAGCAACTCCACAGTTAAAATGAACTTCTGTTGACCGACCGACGTTATCGGGACATCCAGCAGTTTTACCATTTGGCATTAATAACTAAGAAAATATTTTAATACTGTAGTTTTCGTCTAAAAAGACGCCTGCGATTTTGCTTTATGGTCCTTAGGTTTTGGTGGCAATATGATATCGACGGTATGATTATGTCCTTATTTTTCAAAAATGCTCAAAAGTTTCTGAAGCCATTTTTAAAAAATAAAACTTAATTTAGCCGTTAATGATTTCCTTATATGATATAACTTATATGATATAAGTTATATCATATAAGGAAATCAGTAACGGCCATTTCATATAAGTTAAATCCTTTACATTTTTGAAAAACAAATTGTCTCTTCTCGTCCATATGATATGGACCATATCCATCATGATGCCCGAGTAACTTAAATATCCTATTTGCCTGTTAAAAGAATAGGGAAAAAGATATTTAAGTTACTCGGGTATCATGATCGATATATTGTCCTGATAAAAGAACATGTAAGAATTAAATCATGGGTTTTGGCCATATCCATTACGATGCCCGAGTGCCTTAAAAATATTTTTTTCCAATCTTTTATAAAGCAATTTGTACGGTCGTGTTCGTCTATAAGGACATGTTTGATAAGGCGATTTTGTCCTCGCGAAAAACGTTTGTTTTGGTCTAACTAAAGAAAAATGCTTTAAATTTAAAATTTTTCATCCATGAAAAAATAGCGCCAAATGTTCGCACGAAGAAAAAGTCAAATTATTAATACCCGCTCCAGTTTTATTGTCTTTGAAAATTGTCCGCTTTGACCTTATAAAATAAAGTATTTCCCAAATAACATATTTTTTAGCGGCGATATCTTTCGCATCGAAATTTCTTTTTCTTATTTAAAATAGCTATCATGGTTCGATATATATATATGCTGTGCGTGTAGGATTTGAAAAAATATGGTGAAAGTGAAAGATACCTTCAAATTTGTGATGTTATCATTATGAAGACAAACTGTTTTTCTTTCAAAAACTCATTTTTTTCTAATAAATTAATTCTGCTTTACAAAATCTAAATATTCNTTTCGGCTAAACAGCCATTATCAGTGTGAGAGATTTGGATGAACAGGAATCGAAGTTGAATTTTTTCAGCGCGAAATCAGGTTTTAATAATTAGCGATATTACAATTTTAAAAATATAAAGCTGCATTTTTTTGCGAAACTAAGTAATCGAGCCTCAGATAGGGTAAGACTAAGTATCCTATCTGAGGCTCGATTACTAAGTTTCGCAAAAAATAATTTTCGCAAAAAAATGCACCTTTATATTTTTAAAATTGTAATTTTGCTAATTATTGAAACCTGATTTCGCGCTAAAAAAAATTCAACTTCGATTCCTATTCATCCAAATCTCTCACACCGATAATGGCTGTTTAGCCGAAACGTCGAATAAAAACAATCTTTGATAAAAAAAATATAATTAATATTATTAAAGAACATTTTGAATATTCGATTATTATCAGGATTTTAAAAATAATTTATTGTAAATAACCTTTGTAAAAAATTTTACTCGAAATTTGTTTTTCTGTTTAATCTACGTTTTTTGAAATTTTATACAAAATTTTTATTCAAATTGATATCGCCGCCGGAATAACAATTTATGTTTTTTAGCTCGTTATATTAATTGTTAGATTACCTTGGGTGTATTTGGATTAGAAAAATTGAGAATTCCATCTTTGCCCAATAAAACTGGCGTCGGATTTGTTCCTTCGTCCTGTGTCGAATTTGAGAAGGGACATAAAGTATACAAATAACTAGGACTTCTATAAGTATAACATTTTTGACTCAAAGCATAAAATTCGCCTTCTTTTCCATATTTCTGTTTATCAAGTTCAGAAAGATGAGCAGCTGCTTTAATATATTCGGGCTAAAATTCAAATTATCATATGATTATAATCAATAGGTAATTTTTTTAGGACAGCCCACTCAGTTTTGTGGCCAAATATAACTTTGACTAACTTTATTTTGCAATTTGACACCCATAAAATTTTTTTGAAAAAAAATTAAAAACTGTAATATGATCCCTTTAGAGGTGTTATATGACAAAGAATATTGTCAAACATTTTCTTCTGAAAAACTACACAGGAAGGTATTTTTCAGGACCAAAGGTCTTCCGACTGAAAGATCACCAAAACTAGCGAGATGTTCTTAAGAAAAACTTTTTTGTTAACGAACGTATTGTTCGAACGAATACGTGTAATTGAAAACTGGTCAACTGAAAACTGTCTAGGAACAGTATATATATACTATACAGTATATGTATATAACGGTAATAATAAGACACCGGGAGTTTGCTTATTCTCGCGATACAAAAATGCTCTTTAGTTCACAAGGTGTATATTAATAACTTTTTTAAAAAGCTACCTGAATATTTTTTTGGATAAATAGAAATAAAAATTTCAAGCGACTGTTTAGTTTGTCTATATAAACATATTTGATTTTCTGAAGAGGTGGTGGACCTAAAAAGGCTACTGGTCATAGAAAGTATAGTACAATCAAATTTATGGAACCACATAGGTTTAAATATGTCAATTTGATTTTAAACACCTACGAATCAATCCAAAAACTTAATGCGTACCTTTAATTCTTTTCCTTGCTTCAATTTATCAAGTTTTGCCGATTCTTGCAATTCATAATCATAGCAAATATCTCTACATGGCGCAAAGTGAACATTTTCTCCCTCTTTTGGAAGTCTATTTTCCTCAGATAAAACATGGCCTTTCCACTCGTCAGAGCCGTCACAGCAATCACAAATTCCGTCATTAACAACGTTTGATCGAAGATAACGATGTTCAGGTTCACAATAAAAATGAAAATCACACGCTGAGGTACCAGGCTCGTCACTCCCGTCTGAACAATCGCACGCGTTGTCATTCACCTAAATCATAAAATAAGTAAATATAGCGGATTACCCAAGGTAGTTGTTTTAAAGCAACCACCCCTACCCATGACGATAACGGGAAAACATTCAAACTGCCAAATAAAAAAGCCCAATGGTTAATTTGATTTGACATTCGGTTCACCGGATATAAACCGGAATGTAATTTTTTGGTAGGTTCGAATCTCGGTGCGCCCAAATTTTTTTTTTCTAGAAATCAGCTGGAAACTTTAATGTTTCGTGTTTTTTCATCCTGGTATCACGACTGCCTATAGATTAAATACTTGAACTGTATTTTTGATGAATTTATGGAAGAAACAACGATTTCCGATTTGTTTCTCAAAGAGTGAAAATGCCTATATCATAGTCTATGAATCATTGACTATGATTCGTAGATATCCGGTGCATTGACCTTTTTAGTTGGCAATTGAATGCAAAACACCGTTTCTCGATATTGTCTATGGTTTTCCCGTAGTCATATTGAGTAGGAGTGCTTGCTTTAAAAAAAAACTTTAAAAAACTACCCAATAAAACCTCGGGATATATATCTAAGATGAAACGTCGACTGGAATTTAAAACGAAAAGCCATACACTAACTAACCATTTATGGAAACCTATTACCATGTAATACAAATCCATAACCCTTTAATGGAAACCCATTATCATTTATGGAAACCATTTTTGAAAAACAAGGCATGTTTGAGTAAAATAAACTCTGTTTTTGGTGTTTAATTTGCTAAAAACTCTTCTAAAAAGTTTGTTGATTTCGGCTGCCTTATAATTGATCCCTGAACATGTAATTTAGAAACAAACTCAAAAATTTTCAATTTTTCGGCTGAAAATTTTTTTCAAATTTTGCCAAAAATGACCATGTAATGGAAACCCATTGCCCTGTGATGGAAACCCAGTACCATGTAATGAAAACCCATAACCCTGTAATGGAAACCCATAACCCTGTAATGGAAACCCATAACTATTTATGGAAAACATTTTTTTCGCGAAATTGGTTTTCCATAAATGGTAAGGTCGTTTTTTTTTAGGTGAGCCACTGATGATTTCGACTGGAAGGACTAGACAGACAAGATAGCGACAAATGGTTTCTGCATGTGAAACCTTGGAAAAAAATATGCGGTAGAAATTTTTTGTGGCTTCCTAGGTTGATCACGTGACCAGAATCAGTCATCGAAAATGACCTAAAAAAAGGATTTTTGCAAATTACCGGTGAACCGGTAATCACCGGAAAAAAAGGAAAATTTAAATTCGGTTAAGATTCAGATGCAAAAAACCGTTTGTCGCTATCAAGTCTGGTTCTCTCAGAACAGATACCCCTTAGCGTGGCCCACCTAAAAAAAAGCGACATAAGTTAGTGTAATTTCAACTTGCCTCAAAATATTACTTTGATTTTTATATTTTGAGGTCCTCAAAAAAATTGATTTTAGCTAAAGCTTTAGCTCAATTAATTATTTCACGACATTGTTTTTTTTTGTAATTCCATACTAGGTGGCAAAAATCTGACGGATACTGAATTTGTGACGTCACGTTTAAAAGGTCTGCATAGGTTAAAATGCAACAAAAATAAGCCCAGGCACTCTGAAGGCATCCAAGAAAAACTATCCGAAAGAAAATTGATTTTCGAGCTTATTTTACTCATTTTTCGGATAAAAAAATATGGAATGGTTTTTAGTGTGTTTTTACTTTCATAGCGCGCTTCTGAGACTTTGGGGATCAATTTCTTCGAAATTCTGAAAATAATAGACCTTGTCCGATAAGAATTTCAATTTCAAAAACGATAAAATTATAAATGTAATATTCGATTTTATTGGCCTTCGGCCGCTTTGTGCTAAATTTATGAAAGATCATATAAGTTATATCGATCATTATGCCTGGGTAACTTTAAAAACTTATTTGCCTGTTAAAAGAATAGGGAATAAGTTTTTAAAGTTACCCAGGCATAATGATCGATATACAGTGGGTGAGACCAATGGGCAACATTGACTAATGGGCAACAATGAGACCAATCGGAACACTTTTTCGAAAAGCTCGTGTGTTGCCCATTGGTCTCACCCACTGTATGATATAACCCAAGGATGCACTAAAATTATTTTCATCATATCCTGTCCTTCTTAAGGCTTTTTATAGTTTGCTCTACTTTTTTCCGAGTAATACATAATACATAAGGTGGCTTTTAAGTTAGTTCGACCAGGCCAGAAACACTGGTAACAACGTAATTTTTTTATTTGGGGCTTAGTACCTTAAAATTGTCTCAAATTTTCTCATTTTTGAACCTTCTTCGGTCTCTACCATGGAAATTTCACCTCCGACAGACGTTAAAAAAGTCAGAAATGATATTAAAGTTACATATTGTCTGAATAAAGAAAAAAAAAGTGAAATTTTTACAGAAATTTTCAAAATTGATGGATTTATGTTTTGCAAATGTACCGTTTATTTTTGTAATTTTCAGAAAAATCTGGTTTTCAAGCTTTTTAATTCAAGTTTTAAAACAAATTCGTGTCATTGAAATACTGTTTAAACAGTCTAAAGAAAACCAGTCTAAATAACTATTTACCAACCGTATCATAAATCCGATTTTATAATCTTCTTTTTAAATTCGAGAGGTTTTTCAAAATATCACTCAAAATCAGGAAAAAATTCGGAAATTCTAAAAGTAACGAACATAACTTATGTTACATAAACCCTTTATTTACCGTTCGAGTTACTAAGCCCCAAATAAAATAATAAGGTTGCCATCACCGTTTGTTTTCAATCTCGAGAAAAAAATCATCCGGACTAAGGTAGCTTTTTTTTTAAAGGGAACCCACCCTTGTCAGCATGATAACTCGAAAGCCATACAAGATATGGACAAACGGTCTTCTGTATCGTGTAGCCAAGTAAATTTGTGATATGGAAAAGTTTTTGTTTTTTTTTTCAAGTCAACCGGTTCACCGGTAATTGATTTTTAAACCGAAAGTTTAGGAGTTCGAATCTCAATAGGCACAATTGTTCACCTATTTTAATCGAAATGTATTTCTTCTTGGTAATAATCGGTCTCTATGTGGCAACGAATCAACAAAAGTGTGAAAATAACAAAATTTTCGTACGGCATATTTCCGAAAATAAAAATATTTTTCGAAAATTCCCATGTTTTGCCTCAGGTAGTTTTTTTATAGACGCGACAGATTTGATTTTTCACCACAGACGAACCGTATGATATATCACAATTATGTTTGTTCATTCTTATATCAGGATTGTCTACACATTTACAAGCCCAAATGGTTATTTGATTTGACTTCGGTTCACCGATGAGTAAACGCGGAATTGGTAATTTTTGGTAGCCAGCTTGTAACTCGTGTGCGCAATTTTTTTTTTCTAGAAATTATCTTGGAAATTTAATGTTTTCGTGTTTTTTATCCTGGATCGACGACTGCTATAGATTAAATACTGAAGCTTGATCCATTCTATGAATTAAGATATTATAGTTGTTGATTAGAAAAGATAGAAATAATTATCGAGAGAGAGTTATTTATGTTATCTGAAGAGTTGTATAATGCCTAATAATTTACATCAACTAATTTTAAAGTTGGTGAAATAATTACATATGATAATGATATCGTTCGACAGATGCGAGTGTGCAATTTGCGAGAATAAGGATTTTTATTTTAGGACTATATTTCAGACATTATAATTAGAGAGTACATTAGATACACAGCCGTTTCGATATTTGTCTATGGTTTTGAATTTTACTCCGCGTATGTGCCTTGTTAATGAAACAATGTGTTAAAATAAGCGTTGGAGAGTTGACACTCTGTCTTGGAGTATTTAAATATTATGAACAACTTAATAATTTGAGTATACGCCAATAAATTACTTTTAATTAGGTGATGTAACTAAATCTGACTTTTTATTGTACAAAATGTACGTTCAGACTCTACGTGAAAGATAACCCTTAAAATGAATCGTCACGAATTTCTAAAGGACTGTAATATTAGCAAATACGATAAATTAGCCATCTAAAACATAAAGAGTATAAGACCGTCCACTATATACTTGTCGCGAGAAAATTATTACCTGAATAACATAACAGAAAGTGAGAATAGGTATCTAACATGCGTAGCGTGAGGTTCCTCTTTCCTTAATACCTCAACACGATAAATGTTGAAATACTCCATATATAATTATATTATTTAAGAGACCATTTGTTGAACAACAAGCGACTTGATATTGAAGTAAATACACTCTGTTATTGTGTGATGTAAATCAATTTTTGTAAAAACAATATAATCTCATTTCTTATAATAAACATTGAGCTATGAGATATGCATTTGATTCAGTTTGAACATTAGGTTTATGCAAAATAATTAGATAACTTATATGGTATTAATTTTCGATATAAATTTATTGCATCTTAGCTGCATCACACATTATATACAAGAAATAGGTTATTCAATTTTCGGCTGAAGTAATGAATCTTTTTTTTATAATTTCTTTAGTCCTCAATAAATGACATTTAAATCTTAAATTCGTTTAAAATGTTATATCTTTGATATTTCTTCCATTTGTCATAGGCAAATTGGCTGAATATTATTTTAAGAACTATTGAAAAAATGAATGTTGAATCAACTTAAAACTTTGCTAATATGGCTGATTAGACTTGAGGCAGTTTAAAATCGAGTCTGGGTACAGATTCATGTCTAAAGTCTCGAAGTTAACTCCTATGTGTCAAAAAACACAGTTTTTTTTAAACCTGAAGTAAGCACCATAAACATCAAGATTCTCTGTCATATAAAAAATTTAACCTTTATATTTAGCGATTGAGTTAAACAACAAAAAATCAAAATATAGGCTGAAAAAAACTGAAGTTCTTAAAATAGTCCGTGATTATTTATCACACAACGCTGTCCTGTTCCGAAAAATCCCGAAAATGATAGAAGTATCTATTTTTGATGCTTATGCTCAACAAATGAAACATATATATCCTGTTATTTTTTTAAACACCATATTTTTCTAAGAAATAAATAATATATTTATCTTACTGAACGTGTTTTTTATTGTTTAGATTGTCGATTTTGCAATAAAATAAAAAAATATGTTGGTCATAAGGAGGAGAGGAAATGGAGAATTTATTTTTGAAGAAAGGAGACCTCCACAGCAAAATCTTTTAACACTCATTATTATAGCACTTATTTTTCTTTCATTCAGGTATTTCCAAAGGTATCTTCCGATTAATGCAACTTTATTTTTTCGAATTTGATCTTTTTCGGACCTATGATTATTTTTTCGATGATCTTTTGTATCTTTCGCAATTGCTTTTCATTTTTAAATTCCGGAAAAAAACTAAATTGTTTTTAATTATTTAGAAAAATGTTCTGAAAATTTTGGCTTCAAATCAGTTCCGGGTCTAATTAATTTTTTTTCTGTCTATACGGACACCTCCTAAGAAATCAATACAGACAAAATATAGCCAAGACTTACAATTTGTATTTGGCATATCCCTCTTTGTAAAATATGAATAGAGAAGGACAAAATGCCAATTTTTCGAAAATAAGGCAAAATACTTGAAAACACCTTTTTCGAAATATCTAGAAAAACCAATTTTTTTAAATTTTTGACCAGGAGGAAAAGAAGGGTTTACATTATTTTCATCCAAATAAACTGTATATTGTAAAAATGGCTTCCGAATCGTTGGCTCAAGCCATAAATGTTTTAACTCTTCACCGTAAATTTTTAATTTTTTGAAGCATATTCGAAAAATTGGTCTGAAACCACAGTCCCATTTATTATTTCCACATACAAAAAATACCGAAAAGTTGCGTTGAGAGTTTTTTGCCAAGAAGAAACAACATTTGAATACAATAATATTTTAGGCTAATTACATCGTCACATGCTCAATGAAAGAGCTCCTCATATGGGTGGCTTTTCACGAACGAATAAATACGGTGGAAATGGCCGAGCTCTCCACACCTAAATTTCATCATAAATAGAGCAAGAGTTCCAATAAAAGTTAATGACACTTTTAGTGGGAGTTCGAAAAGATGACAGAAAAAGATATTACCTGATGAGGATGGCAATTACTTGTTTAGATAATAAACAGATTATATCGTTTCAAAAGGTAATATTCAGTTCAAAAAAATAGAAAAAGCGTGAAATTTCGATATTTTTTTGAGGATTTGCTCGAAAATTCATTTTGTACACATCCGAAGCAATTGGTGCATGATGTCTCCTTTAGGACCTTAAGGTAGTTTTTTTTAGTCAACCCACCCTAGTCATGAATTACGAGAAAACCATAGCGATATCGATAAACTTTTTGCATTCAACTGCCAACTAAAAGCTCAATGGAGAATTTTTTTTCTTATTTATCGGACTACCGTGTTCACCGGTAACCGGAGATCTATTATATAGCATTTCAGTATAAATTTGAGAACAAAATCTAAAATAGTTTTTTCTTCCAGGAATTCATCAAAAA
>SCLH01001139.1:5746-33771 GCA_004367855.1 Oikopleura vanhoeffeni | reverse complement strand
TGTCTCCTTTAGACCTTAAGGTAGTTTTTTCTTAGCCAACCCACCCTAGTCATTGAGATTACGAGAAAACAAGCGATATCGATAAACGTTTTTTGCATTCACGCAACTAAAAAAGCTCAATGGAGAATTTTTTTTTCTTTATTTATCGGAACTACCGTTCACCGTAACCGGAGATCTATTATATAGCATTTTCAGTATAAATTTGAGAACAAAACTAATATTTTTTTCTTCCAGGATTCACAAAAATAGTTCATAGCAGATATAAATGCGTATAACTAATACTCCTAAACCCTGTAAAAATGATCAATAGAAAAAAAATTGGAGAAAACTATATAATTCAAACTTTTTTCTGGGTAGAATAAAAATCTAATATCAATCATTACAATTCGTCCTATCGCTCTGTGAAGAAAAAGTATCATAACTCTGATTGCTAACGTGAATATATATACCTACATACCCTATCTTATTTCCCTTAGGGAAACAAAATCGTAACATAAAAGGACAAAATCCTTCGAAAAATATTTTTAAAATATTCGAGAATCCTTACCAATTATTCCGTTACCGAGAAATAAAATTTTGATTATTCTACACTTTTATAATCTAAGATTCGTCCCACATCTATTAGGGGAGATCCATACCAATTAAAATTTGACATCAATCGCCATAGAAAATTACTATTGTCGGATGTTTAAATAGTCTTGAACAATTGTGCCCTATTTGAGCATTCGAACTCCTAAAACTTTCGCGTTAAAATATCAAATACCGGTGCACCCGTTTTGGACTAGAAATTAAAAACACCTAAAATCATTTCTCCAAACATCACATATATTTATCATTGTGCTTACAACATACAAGAGACCGATTTGATCTCAATTCCTGTTTATCAACTTTCAGTTATTCTGCATAACTTTACAAGAGTGGGTCTATTATAAAAAAAATGCCATCCTATAGTCCGCCATATTTTTTTACTCGAGTTATCACCACACCCATCGGACTTCCTAATTAACATACAAACCGTGTGGCAAAACACTATTCATTATAATTTTCTCTAGTAACCTTTCGAACCCGTCTATTTATAAAGGTTTGAACTGTAACATAATTTATTGTTCGTTACTTTAGAACTTTCGACCATTTCTTTTACTATTTTTTCGCGAGTAAAGATTATTTGAAAAAACCTATCTCGTATATTTTTAAAAGATAAGCATAAAAATCGGCACTTATGTACTGGATTGTTCCCAAAATATCAAAAATAATGTAGAACTGTTTTTTAACCTCTAGACCTAGTTTTATACATGTTATTTCATGATCACGAATTTGTATTAAACAAATCATGAATTAAAAGCTATGTAACACCAATCTTCTAATTAAATTTACACCAAAGGAAAACTGTACCATGCAATAACATACTTGATATCCATCAATTTCTCTGAAATTCTGTAAAATCCCTTCACTTTTCCTGATTATTCAAAATAACAAATATCATTAAAACTAATTCATATCTACATATTGCCTTATTCTTTTTTACGTCGTTCGGTAAGAGTGAAATTTGCACTATGTAAGGACCACATACATTAGGTCCGATAATAAGAATAAATTTTGATAAACAATTTAACTAAACGCCTGTATAAGCCCTCACAAATAAAAATAGTTGACAAGTTTCCGTCTACTCACGTTTTTTCTGCGTTTATCTGGCCTATAAATCTAAATTAATCTGAACGCTAACTTAAAGTCACAACAAAGTTTAGTGTATTACATTCTTGCGATACAATTTTACTGCTAGTGAGCAAGACTATTAAAGCCATTAAGAAAGATCCGGATATGATGAAATAATAAATTATTCTAAGTGCATCCTTTGTATATATGATCCAATAACAAGGGTAATAGGACCCAATCACGCAATCACACCTAAGCTTTTTCTATAAAGTTCCAGATATACTCTCAGTTAGCCCATTATCAATTCCCATTAAGGTCTCAACCCACTGTCACTTCATCATCCTCGTGGAGTTCATACAATATAATAAACTAATTCTTCTATATCCCTTTTATTCTTTCTGTTGAACAGAGCATACAATATATAATTTTTAAAGATTATCCTCAACGCCCTATTAGATATGATCTGAATAAAAATGAAGCTTATATATTCGCTCTTCTATAACATTATTTCATTCACGATAAGCATCTAAATCTTATCCTTTAACGTCCAGATAAGAAGCCAAAGTAATCTTTACCTATCTAACCATTTTATCATTGATTATATAATCGTATATATTTGACAAATTGAAATCTTATTCGATCTTTAAGAGAGATCTCAATAAATAAATTGTCTAGTAACCTCTCAAGATTAATGGTATTCCTGTACATAAACTCCATAAATATCTTCAATAGACGTCGACGCTAATGAAGAAGTACAAAATAACGAACATAAAACCTTGCATTCCATATTCTTCTTCTATTTATCCGAAATATATTGTGTCAGTCTTAAAAATAAGTGCTCCGAATAAACAAATTTTACTTTCTGAATAGCGTATATTCCTCTTATGCCTTTCTCAGAGATGACCTTGGGACTATAAATTTATGTTAAGTCATCCTTTTAACCATCTCTTATGTGACCCTTTGGAGATACGAAATTGAAACAATCACACAATTCGTATTCCGTAACAATTATTTTGCCAGGCCGTAGATTGAAATTACATAAAAAAATACCTAATGTCGTTGAAATACATTAATATGAGCTAAAAGCTTAGCATAAAATCAATTTTTTAGGACCTGCACAAAATATAACATCAAATAAACTTATTTTCGATAGCAAGTAATGGAGATATTTCCTACCTACTCATGCTCGCTTTTTTTAGTGGCCAACGTAAGGGTATCTTCTGAGAAACAACTCTTTGATAAGCACATACAACGAGTTATTTGCTATCCTTTCATAATTCTTTCTTACTCGATAAATTATAAATTTTTCACTTTTTTTTCCGGTGATTACCGGTTTCACCGGTTAATTAAATGCCCAGCCAAATTAATTTCCCCTTTGGTTCCCTAAGGTTCATTTATCTGAGCAATTTTCGCCTCTTACCTATTGTATCCTCTGAATATTTTGATCATCCGTAGATCATAACCTCTAGAGAGACTGTCTATCATATATAAAAATTCTACAGCTATATTTTTTTCTCAAAGCCATAATACATCATGTCGTATTAAAACCATCTCGAATACACTTTGAGTGTTGTCTCCATCCTTACAACAGTCGAAACATGATCATTCAGTGGCCCACCTATAAAAATAAAAGGACACATTTGACGGACCCTTAACCCTATTTGATAATATTTTAAAACCGACTTCTCGCGAAACCGGAGAAAGACTCACTCCCCGTCCCGACCATACCTAATTTACACTACTTAATAGGGTGCCTAGTCCCTACAGGGTTATTGGGTTTTTGTCCCGTCTACATGGAGTTAATGGCGCCTTCATTGTCTTACTAATATTTATCTATAGCGTTTCCAATCCCTCAGGCAAATGGGAATTTTCCCACTATTATCTTCCCTCTATTTGTATATGTTTCTCTATGTCAAAAATTTTGCACAAAAAAATTTATCAGCCGAAATGACCTATTGTATAATTATTGAAAGCTCGCTTCATAAATACTACACCCCTGTTGGCCGTGGATAATAAACGGCCCCGCACCTACAGACGAGCACTTTGAGTGAAAAAGTTATCCGCTGGATGTGCCGTACAAGACGAACCATTCTTTCACAAAAGTTTGCCACTCTATAAGGACGAGCAGTTTTTCTATTTTGCCAAAATTTGGGACCAACCAGCATCTCTAATCCATTTTTATGACCTTAAAACGCATTTTAGATTATTTTAGATTTATTTATCAGGAAAAAGTAGAGGACTAATTCCATTTATGACCTGTACAAAGCGTTAGATCTATTTAGATTATTTACCAGCAAAAAAGTAAGAGTAAATTCCATTCTTATACCTTACAGCGTTAAGATTATTTAGATTTATTTACCAGAAAAAAGTAAGAGGAAATTCCATTTTTATGAACTTAAAAGCATTAGATTATTTAGATTTATTATCTGGAAAGAGAGAAATTCCCATTTATGACCTTAAAAGGCATTTAATTATTTAACATTATTTACCAGAAAAAAGTAAAGAAATTCAAATTTTCATGACATTAAAGAGCATTAATTCATTTAGATTATTTGATCAGGAAAAAAGTAAGAATTCCAGTTTTATACCTAAAAGCAATCCTAAATTATTTAGATTTATTTACCAGAAAAAAGTAAGTAATTCATTTTATTGACCTTAAAAGGCATTAGATTATTGAGATTTATTTATCATGAAAAGTAGAGGAAATTCCATTTTATGACCTTAAAAAGGCATAGATGTTTAATTTATACCAGAACAAAAGTAAGAAATTCCATTTTTATAACCTTACAAGGCTGTAGCAATATTTAGATTTTATTACCAGAAAACCAAGTAAATGAAATTCCATTTTATGACCTTACCAACGGCGTTGACTTATTTATTATTTCGACCAGAAAAAAGTTAGAAGAATCTTCCATTTATGACCTTTACAAGGCGTTATATTGTAGATTATTTACCAGGAAAAAAGTAGAGGAAATCCATTTTTAACCTACAAGGCTTAGATATTTAGATTTTATTACCAGAAAAGTAGAGATAAATCCATTTTTATGACCTTACAAGCGTTAATTATTTAGATTATACCAAAAAAAGGTAGAGAAATTCCATTTTATGACCTTAAAAGGCATTAAGATTATTTAATTATTTATCAGGAAAAAGTAGAGGAAATTCAGTTTTATGACCTTAAAGGCATTAATTATTTTAGATTTATTTACCAGACAAAAAAGAGGTTAATCCATTTTTATGACCTTAAAAGCATTAGATTATTCTAGATTTATTACAGAAAAATAGAACAATTCCATTTTCTATACCTTAAAAGGCATAATGATCTATATAGATTTATTATCAGCAAAAAAGTAAGGAAAATTCCTTTTTTATAAACCTTTACAAGGCGTTAGATTCATTAGATTTATTACCAGCAAAAAAGTTGAGAAGAAAATCCATTTAATTACCTTACAAGCGTATATTTATTTTAGATTTTATTTACCAGAAAAAAAGTAGAGAATTCCATTTTAAGACCGTTACAAGGCGTTAGATTCTATTTAATTTTATTTACCAAGGAAAAAGTAAGGAAATTCCATTTTTATGACCTTACAAGGCGTTAGATATTTAGATTTATTTACCAGAAAAAGTTAGAGAAATCTCCATTTTTACCTTACAAGCGATAGATTATTTAGATTTATTTACCAGAAAAAATTAGAGGAAGATTCCATTTTTATGACCCTTTACAAAGCGTTTAGAATTTAGATTATTTACCAGAAAAACAGTAGAGAAATTCCATTTTTATGACCTTTACAAGGCGTTAGATTATTAGATTAATTTACCAAAAAAAAGAAAGAAAAAATTTCTTTCCAACGCCTTCCAAGCGTTAGATTATTTAGATTTATTAACCAGAAAAAAGTAGAAGAAAATTCCGTTTTATTCCTTCAAGGCTTAGGTTATTTAGATTTATTTACCAAGAAAAAGAAGAAACAATTTCACTTCCAACGGCCTTCAAGGCGTTAGATTATTTAGATTGATTAACCAGAAAAAAAGTAGAAGAAATTCGTTCTATTCCTTTTCAAGGCGTTTTTATTAATGTTATTTACCAAAAAAAAGAGAAGAAAATTTCATTCTGCGGCCTTTCCAGCGTAGATTATTTAGAATTTATTAACCAGGAAAAAAGAAGAAGAGAATTCCATTTTAAACGCTACCTTCCAAGCGTTTAGAAATATTAATTTATACCGGGAAAGAAGAATATTTTATTAGTATGTCTTCCAAAAAGCGTTAGTTATTTGGATTCATTTGCCAGGTACAAAATGAAAAAATTGTCATCTTACGTCCTTTTTAAAGTTGATGTATTATTTAGATTATCCAACAAGCACATGTGAGAAAGCAACCCCAAAGACATCTGTTATCATATGCATCCCCATAATCAAAACACTTTAAACCATAAGATATGAATTAATCACATGGAAGTTAAACAACCAACAACCAGATTAATTCAACTACGATACGACTTGATCTCACAAATACAACACTCTTCTCCGATAAAGTAAAGCAAACACCAAATTCGGACTGATCAAAAAGATGAGATCACTCATGTATTACTTGTAGAAAATATTGGCAAAATACCGAGGGTTTTTTCCCCAACAAGCAAACACATCGTAAACTAGAAAGCTATTATGTTCCTCCCAAGATAGAAAAAAAATAATATACTTTAAGAAAAACTTCGTCTGCTCAGCGAAGAAAACAGTTATGTCCCTTCAAAAAGCAAAGAAATATGAATCTAACAACATACATAACAAAGTCGCCAACATGTCCATGGAATGCGAGAAATGCCAAAGAAATAGTGTCACTGCCGTCTGCATCATCAAAAAAATCAAAACTGACAAATATTAGTCGAGATACCACGTCCCATCAGCCACAACTTTGTCATGAGAATACTGTTTACATTTGCTCACTCACAATACACTTTGCAAAGCCGCTAAGGCTAAAGGCAGAAGAAATTGCTTACAACAATGAATTACGCGCTTGCTTTACGATACATAAACCATTCAACATGTGAATCTAGACAATCAATTTCAACACAAAAGTAGTCGAAAACATGCAGAACTAATGCAAATACGTATCAGAATTTAGCACTTTAAGACATTACCGACGAACACCACTGGCTGAACTGCCCGTAAAGAAAGCACAAAATATCTCGACTCATAACACCTAATTTGATAACGAAACTAAATTGATACGCGGATAGAATATCATGTCATCTAATCAACACAGAGATAAATAAAGACGTTGGAACTGAATCCCTTGAAATACTTAACCCACACCAAAGCTTCACACCATTCGCATAAATACCATAAATTACAAGAAGAATTAACGACATTTGCTAATACATAAGTACATAATCGAATTAAAGCATAAACCACAATAAAAAAAAAAGACACCACTTACACAAAAAATTCGAACCAAACCCCTCCGAACATGATATTATGTGAGATAAAGGTGGCATAATACAGAGCGAGCAAACAAAACATCCCACCTATATTTCACAAAGATCTATATCGGGTCAATAAGTAAACCATTATCTAGCACCTAGTCATCATAGAATATAACTCACAAAACACAGATAAGAACAAAAAAAGTTCCTTTGCAGCGCAGAAGACCCAAGAATGTTTACCTCCCAAATTAAACGATTTTAAAATTTTGGAACGACTTCCCAAAACTCATCAGAACCACTAGAATACTCGTTAGGCTATAAAAGACAAAGATCGCAATGTTTGAACAGAAGGAACAGCAAGACCAGAAGAACATGTTACAAAACCAAACCCATCAGAGAATTCCAACCACAAGAAACTGCTACAACCAAAAAGCAAATAAACTACCATCAGAAACATTTTACAAATACAAACAGGGCCTTATTTTTAAATTCTTTACATATATCAAAGATATCTAAGAACAAAATAAAAATTTAACCGCTGAGATTAAGCAATTAAATATTTTTGAATAATTAGAAAATGTCAATTAATACTTTAACGATATTATGATGCAAATCGTCCTAACAGTTTTTAGGTGACTCCATTGTCATTTGCTAATTTAACAAGAATCTTGGGGAGCTGCACGACATAATTACGCGAAAAACTGCCCACCCACTCAAAGATGAATCCCGAGACGATCATATGCAGCCGATATTCCGCACAAACAGATACAGCATCCAGGAGATTCTACCACCTCAGTACAGCAAAGAAAAAATATGCCTGCACACACTGTCCTCGTTTTTTACTTCAAATTTTCTCTTTTTTGTACTTCCCTTTTTTGCGATGTTTTTTCTTAAATTTTCCCGCGAATAAAATACATTAAAAAAAAAGGACTCCCAGATTTTTTGTCGTTCAAATAATAAATTTTGAAAATCGAATTTTTTGTCATTTTTATTTAAGGACAACCTTTTTTCAAAATTTCCAGTCCGCTATTTAAGACCACCTTTTTCCGAAAGTTGCCGTGCTCCTATAAGACGAACGAGCGAAATCGGCTCTCCTCTATAAGGCACGTCCTGTACATGTTCAGGATCAATTATAAGGCAGCCGAAATCAACAAACTTTTTAGAAAGATTTTGAGCAAATTAAACACCAAAACAGAGTTATTTTACTCAAACATGCCTTGTTTTTCAAAAATGGTTTCCATAAATATAAGGGGTTTCCATTAAAGGGTTATGATTTGATTACATGTAATAGTTTCATAAATGGTTATTAGTGTAGTGGCTTTTCGTTTTAAATTCCAGTCGACGTTTCATCTTAGAATATATCCCGAGTTTTATTGGGTAGTTTTTAAAGTTTTTTTAAAGCAAGCACTCCTACTCAAGATGACTACGGGAAAACATAGACAATATCGAGAACGTGTTTTGCATTCAATTGCCAACTAAAAAGTCAATGCACCGGATATCTACGAATCATAAGTCAATGATTCATAGACATGATATAGCATTTTCACTCTTTGAGAAACAAATCGGAAAATCGTTGTTCTTCCCATAAATTCATCAAAAAACAGTTCAAGTATTTAATCTATAGGCAGTCGTGATACCAGATGAAAAAACACAAACATTAAAGTTTCCAGCTGATTTCTAAAAAAAAAATTTGGGCGCACCGAGATTCGAACCTACCAAAAATTACATTCCGGTTTATATCCGGTGAACCGAATGTCAAATCAAATTAACCATTGGGCTTTTTTATTTGCAGTTTAATGTTTTCCCGTTATCGTCATGGGTAGGGTGGTTGCTTAAAACAACTACCTTGGTAATCCGCTATATTTACTTATTTTGATTAGTTAGTGAATGACAACGCGTGCGATTGTTCAGACGGGAGTGACGAGTCCTGTACCTCAGCGTGTGATTTTCATTTTTATTGTGAACCTGAACATCGTTATCTTCGATCAAACTTTTTAATGACGGAATTTGTGATTGCTGTGACGGCTCTGACGAGTGGAAAGGCGCATGTTTTATCTGAGGAAAATAGACTTCCAAAAGAGGGAGAAAATGTTCACTTTTCCCATTATTGAGATATTTGCTATGATTATGAATTGCAAGAATCGGCAAAACTTGATAAATTGAAGCAAGAAAAAGAATTAAAGGTACGCATTAAGTTTTTGGAATATTCGTAGGTTTAAATCAAATTGACATATTTAAAACCTATGTGGTTCCATAAATTTGATTGTACTATACTTTCTATGACCAGTAGCCTTTTTAGGTCCACCCCTCTTCAGAAACATCAATATGTTATATAGACAAACTAAACAGTCGCTTTAATTTTTATTTCTATTATCCAAAAAAATATTCAGGTAGCTTTTTAAAAAGTATTAATATACACCTGTGAACTAAAGAGCATTTTTGTATCGCGAGAATAAGCAAACTCCGGTGTCTTATTATTACCTTATATACATATACTGTATAGTATATATATACTGTTCCTAGACAGTTTTCAGTGACCAAGTTTTCAATTACACGTATTCGTTCGAACAATACGTTCGTTAACAATAAGTTTTTTTAAGAACATCTCGCTAGTTTTGGTGATCTTCAGCCGGAAGACCTTTGGTCTGAAAAATACCTTCCTGTGTAGTTTTTCAGAAGAAAAGTTTGGCAATATTCTTTGTCATATAACACCTCTAAAGGGATCATATACAGTTTTTAATTTTTTTTCAAAAAAATTTTAGGGGTGTCAAATTGCAAAAATAAGTTAGTCAAAGTTATATTTGGCCACAAAACTGAGTGGGCTGTCCTAAAAAAAATTACCTATTGATATAATCAATGATAATTTGAATTTTAGCCCGAATATATATTAAAGCAGCTGCCATCTCTCTGAACTTGATAAACAGAAATATGAGAAGAAGGCGAATTTTAGCTTTGAGTCAAAAATGTTATACTTATAGAAGTCCGAGTTATTTGTATACTTTATGTCCCTTCTCAATATCGACACAGGCGAAGGAACAAAATCCACGCCAGTTTTATGGGCAAAGATGGAATTCTCAATTTTTCTAATCCAAATCACCAAGGTAATCTAACAATTAATATAACGAGCTAAAACATAAATTGTTATTCCGCGGCGATATCACATTTGAATAAAATTTTGTATAAAATTTTCAAAAAACGTAGAATTAAACAAAAAACAAATTTCGAGTAAATTTTTACAAAGTATTACAATAATTATTTTTAAAATCCAGATAATAATCAATATTCAAAATTTCTTTAATAATATTAATTATATTTTTTTAATCAAAGATTGTTTTTTATTCGACGTTTCGGCTAAACAGCCATTATCGGTGTGAGAGATTTGGATAAAGGAATCGAAGTTGAAATTTTTTTAGCGCGAAATCAGGTTTCAATAATTTAGCAAAATTACAATTTTAAAAATATAAAGGTGCATTTTTTGCAAAATTATTTTTTGCGAAACTTAGTAACGAGCCTCAGATAGGATACTTAGTCTTACCCTATCTGAGGCTCGATTACTTAGTTTCGCAAAAAAATGCAGCTTTATATTTTTAAAATGTAATATCGCTTAATATTAAAACCTGATTTCGCGCTGAAAAAAAATTCAACTTGATCTGTTCAATCCAAATCTCTCACACTATAATGGCTGTTTAGCCACAAACGTCGAATAAAAAACAATCTTTTAGATTTGAATATTCTAATTGTTAAAGACAGATATAATTATTAAAAAAAATGAGTTGAATGTTGAAAAAAAACGTTAGCGTTCATAATGATAACATCACAAATTTGAATTAGTCTTTCACTGTTCACCATTTTTTTCAAATCCTACGCCAAGCATATATTATAATATCGAACCATGATAGCTATTTAATAAGAAAAAGAAATTTCGATGCGAAACATATCACGCGCTAAAAATATGTTATTTGGGAAATACTTATTTATAAGTCAAACGGACAATTTTCAAACAATAAACTGAGCGGGTATTAATAATTTGAACTTTTCTTCGTGCGAATCATTGGCGCTATTTTTCATGGATGAAAAATTTTAATTTTAAAGCATTTTTCTTTAGTTAGACCAAAACAAACGTTTTTCGCGACGGACAAATCGCCTTATCAAACATCCTTATAGACGAACACGACCGTACAAATTGCTTTATATAAAAGATTGAAAAAATATTTTTAAGGCACTCGGCCATCGTAATGATATGGCAAAACCCATGATTTAATTCTTACATGTTCTTTTACAGGACAATATATCGATCATATAGCCCGAGTAACTTTAAATAGCCTTTTCCCTATTCTTTAACATGCAAAATAGGATATTTAAGTTACTCGGCATCATGATGGATATGGTCCATATCATGATGGACAGAAGAGACAATTTGTTTTTCAAAATGTAAAGGTTTAACTTATATGAAGATGGCCGTTAATGATTTCCTTATATGATATAACTTATATCATATAAGTTATATCATATAAGAAATCATTAACGGCAAATTAAGTTTATTTTTAAAAATGGCTCAGAAACTTTTGAGCATTTCTTTGAAATAAGACATAACATACCGTCGATATCATATGCCACAAAAATAAATTGTGAAAGACTCGGACGAATTGGAAGCAAAATCGCAGGCGTCTTTTAGACGAAAAACTTCAGTTAAATATTTTCTAGTTATTAATGCCAAATGGTAAAACTGCTGGATTGTCCGATAACGTCGGTCGGTCAACAGAAGTTCATTTTACTTGGAGTGCTGATGAAATCGAAATCCAAGAACCATCAACTTGATTTATAGTTCGATTTAGCTCTCCCGCTGCGTGCTAGTTCAAAAATTCTTGGGAGGGAATTTTTTTGCGCAGTTAATGAATAAAAAAATTTTCGAGGTTTTAAGAAAGTATTATAAGTGGTCAATCGATTTCTAGAAACTGTATAATATATTTAACTTTTTAATTCTTAAATTTTCTCTTCTGAATAGAAATTCTAATTTTTCACTCTTTCTAAGTTTTTATCTGCTGTGTTTTTTTTGCCAACGTCAAACGGGAATTTTTCAATGACAATAAAGATGAGCGGACAACCTTGCATTTCCAATAATGTCCACTTGGCCAAAACCGAAGTAATTATAAAACTAGAACTAAAAAGCGCTGTAGAATGAAAATTAATTTTCACAAATTGTTACAGTTAGTGATTTCGGAAGATACCTATAACAGAAAAAAATTACCAAAAGATGAAAAACTTTTGTGTGTATCGAAGATAATCCTTTGGCCGGCTTTCTACTCAGCGTAATAACTGTGACGTCAGAAAAATATAGTGACCAATCAAATTACACGATTTTTAAAATAACTTGAGAATCGTGTTGATTTTGATTGGTCACTATGTTTTGACGTCACAGTTATGACGCTGAGTAAGAAATCTGACCGAAGGATTCTCTTCGTATAAATGTTTTATCCATTATTTTTAATTTAACCCTCCGAGGCATATAGCTTTTGAAAGGCTAAAGCCACTTTAAATCAGCCAAAAATGATGGAAAAATGATCGCCAGAAACTTCTCCTTATAATACATTTTAAAATTCAACAATGTAATCTAAAAATTTTCTATTAATTTTTTCGGGACTAAGGTTCAAATTATTATGACAATATGATTAAAAGGAATTTTTTCGTCGTATATTTTACTTCCGAAGAATATACACGTTGTAATGTACTTTTTGATCTCAAATTTCAAATAACCAGTTTTTATAATATTTTTGAGTACAATTTGCCGAGAAAAATTAGCCTTCTGGTCATATCTGGAAGCAAAAATTTTTTGGGAGTGAAATTTCAAAATATCTTTATTTTGATATAGGTATGGATATAAATAATATGTTTTGAAAAAAATATAAATTGTGAAAATCATGCCAGAGTAGTATTTTTACACCAATATTGCTTCAATATTGTAATATAATCAATAATTTCATTAAATCGAGAAAACTGAAGAATTTTTTAAAAAACGTGATTTTTCATGAATATTTTGAACTTATTAAAAATATTTTTTGATTCCAAACAGATATAGTCGATCAGACAAAAGTAATGAGTAAAACAGAGCACTGCGAAGTTATTCAGATAAACATACATTTCCTGGAGCCTACCTAGGATAGTATCCACGTGGTTTAATTAACCTTGCTTTTCAAACGTGTTTTCTAGAATTAAACATAAATTTCTAGATGTAAAATTTTTTTTCGAAATTTTTTTTTTCACTTGGTCATAAAAGACAAATGAAGGTTTATCTAGTAAGAGTTTTTCTTAAACAACGCTCAAAACAACGCTGAAAGTTTTATGCCTCGCGAACTTTTTTATTGCTTCGGAGGGTTAAACTGTCAAAAATAAATTAAAAAACTTTGAACGCAGATTTCTAGGCATCAAATAAATTTAAAAGTCAAACTGTTTACGGTCTGATGAAATACCATAACTGTAAAAAGTGCATGTAAAAATAGACTTTTTCAAAATAAAAATTAAGCAAATTATTTTTAAAAACTTAAATTATCGTCGCCATTATTATATTTTATTTTTTCTGCCGACCAAAAATAATCACACGGAATTTCTCTCCTGTAAAAAATTCCCGTGACATAATATTACCTCTATAGAATTCATATTTATATTTTAGATCAATGCTTGTCCGATTAAGGATTTAAAGGTGACCATTTAAACTTTAATATCATTTGTGATCATCATTTATAGTAAATTTTAAAATAATTGCAGCTTTTTTGGGGCTTAAATAACTTGAAATATTGGGTCCATATTTTATGATAACCCCAAATATATAAATTTCCAAAGAGAATAGTGTCCACAAAAAAGTGATTTCTGGAAATTATATATAGGCTAATTAAGCGAAAAAAAATTTGAGTGTAATTCACGCCGAAAATGTTCCGTAGGTCTAATAGTTCAGAGCTCTTTAGGCCGTCAGACCATGTAAATTTTTATTTTGACCTAATTAGTCTAGTTTTTTGCGAACACTACTCCCTAAACAAGATTTTGATATGTTGTCAAATCAAGATGTCTAAATGACTGAATTAGATAGATAAGCACAATAAATGCAATATGGTATACAAATATTTTTTTTTCAATTTCAACTATACTGTCGTATTTTGTCTAAGCAGACTTTTCTTGTGCGTCTGAGCGGACGTTTTGCAAAATTTGTTAAAACGTCCGCTTAGACAAATACGACAGTATTATCACACATGTAAATTAAATTTTAATCGCTATATGATTCATTTAGCAAAAACTATAGAAACTTCAAGAAAATTAATAGTAGTCAACTTATTACACATATCGATTTAACTTTAAATCCAACGCTACTTTTCCAGGGCGCTATAAATAATTTATTAATAAAATAGACCATCGCGAAAAACCCTTACGGTTCATTTTTGAAAGTCAAACAGTATTTTGCGTAGTGCCGTAACGGCCTCAATAAAAAAATAATTTTCAATATCTTCCCCTTAAAACTTTCGATTTTCACCTTTTGTTAAAAGTGGCTATTGGCTGGAAATTGCATGATTTTATTAATAAATAAAACATTGGTCTAAAATATAACCATCCATGTTCTTACGTAGGCTTTCAATTGAACCTTTTGTTTCTTCAAGACATCTTTTTTCAATACTCATTCTACATTGTAATATGACCCCTACACTGTCACATTTTATTTTTAGTTTTCGAAAAATCGTTAGTTTCTTGTAACATCGCAAAGCCGTCTCGACATGTGTTTTAAAAGTTTTATGCTTACCCAAAATTTCAGAAGATCGTATGATCCAGCTACGAGGTTTCCCTCTAGATAAAACTGGCATCTAAAAAACAGACCTTAGTTAATGAGACCTCTTCTTCCGTCAATTTTGATCTGTTAACTTCAAATAATTCGATCTCTTAAAATCTTTTTGCACAATCTGAAATACCACCTTCAATTAAATGTAGGATCAACTTTCGGACGGCGCAAACATATTCAGGCGATATCAAAATTTGGTTTTGACGTCAACTTTAGAGAGAATTGAAATAAAATTCTAGCAAGACAAACTTAAATGTAGTCTTTAAATTTGAAATCTTAACAGAAATTGAACATAATTGGCATCGGATTTTGATATATTTTTTTTTTAATTTTCCAGTTTTTTGGGCAGATGTTCCTACAGTATTGTAACATTTTTGCCCCTTTTTTCCAATTTGGATAACCTGCTATCCGCCAATGAGAACGATCAATTTGGCAATACCTACGTCTTTTTCAGATTGAAGCCAATCAAAACAGTGGAATTCAGATTTATCCAAATTGGAAAAAAGGGAGAAAAAATGTAACATACTGTATATTACGATAAACAATTGTTTCATTCTGAATTTTATTGCCAGACGTATTCCATGCCCTATAACCCTGAAATGTTTCTGCGCGTTCTTCATACTGAACAATCATTCTCTGTATTTTGAATAATAGATTTTTGAAAAATGAAAGCCAAATTTTATTTTTTAAGAAAATAATTTTCGATGAAAAACAAGCGATGTCAATATGGTCCGAAATAGGCAAATTGGAATCAACCATTCTTTAAATAATTGGGAGTTCAGAAAAATATCATTTTGCCAAACTTATATCGACATAACAGGTTAGTGTCACAAAAATCTCTCAGATGTAAAGTAATGTTTCTCATGGAAAAGTTCTTGATTCATAATTGCATGAAAAAGTAAAATTTATGTAATTTCGTTCCAAAACCACTTCGAAATTTTAATTGTTTATTTCGTTCTGAAGCCACTCCAAAATTTTCTGTATAGAATTTAAAGCAGAACTTTTTTAAAAAATTATTCTGGAATATTTTTTTTTAAATTTGTGTTGACCATTTTTGAAGGCTTGTCAATGCATTTCTTCCATGACAGATTTCTAGCTTCTGTGGTGATGATCGACGTATTCTGAAAGGCGACTTTACTTTTAACAACAAAATTCTATCTACAGTACCCTCAGTGCGAGATCCTTATACTCGCAATTTGAAACGTGTTTGGCCTCTGCGTAAAAAAGCTTTTGGGTTTAAATTTAACGTGGGGTGCGTTGAAACATATTGTTTGCAAATTCTAGAATTTATAAACAAGTGACGTAATCTCAACTTTCGGTTGGCTATAAAAATGCGTAGGTAGAAAAAAAGAAAACCATAATAATCAGAGTGTCCTCTGAGAGACCAAATTAACAGTGACCAAAATAAAAACAAAGATCTTAGTTTTTCATGGAGTGTAAAAAAAGTTCAAATTTTGCGTCACTGATGCGGGCGCTCACATGACTAAAATCTTAACCATAAGTCTTTCCTAGAGTATTAAAAAAATTCAAAATTTTGTCATTAGACCAAAATCGGAAAAAAATCTTAAAATATTGATTCTCTAGAGTTTGAAATAGTTCAAATTGATTGCTAAGGTGTTATTTTTTTAGATTGGACTATCTTTGTACAATATTTGAACAAACGGTGATGGCAACCTAAATTTTTTTTTTCGCTACTTGATATTTAAGGCAGTATATCTAGCCCTCAGGAATTGTGTTTTTTGAAATTCAGATTATTTTAGGGATTTTGAGTATAAATGAGAAATACTGAGCTGTGATTGCTAAGAAAAGGAACTATTGTCTCTGTAAACTTAATTTTTGTTTTCGCCAATAACCTTAACCACTTAAAATCCAAAATAATAAAGGAATAACCGAATTAAAAAAAATTCTTTCGATAACCCTCCGCTCATCCTTAATACTACCTACCCGAAAAAAATTAAGCGGTTCCACACCGTTTGTTCACAGTCATTGTTGTCCATCGAAATTAAACTACCTAACTTATAGGCTACTAATCAAGTTCCTTAAAGTCTGAGCATTTTAAATTCCGTCTCTTAAATTAAATTTCATAAATTAATCTGGGGTCGCACATAGAGGTGCGTGTTTTCCGGATCTGATCGCCCGATCCATATCATTTTTTGGTTCATTCCATCCGATCCCCGACCGGATCTATTTTTCAAGGAATGTGGATGTATGCCTATCGCCGGCGGCATGCGCGATCCGGGGGGGTATGGCGCCGCGGTGACGCAACCTCGTGAGTCAAGGGGGTGGAAGCAATTTATTTGTGGTGTTAGGGGGGAGAATCACGTTGTAATCACAGCGAAATTTTGGACAGTATGCGGAGAGGAAGGTGAACGCCTTTCGGTGAAGCTATTTAGCATAGTCTATGGAGGACAAGGAGGTGGCGGGAGTCTCTGGGTCGGGGCTGGCTCAATTGCTTCGGGATGTGTACAAAATGAATTTTCGAGCAAATCCTCAAAAAATATTTCGAAATTTCACGCTTTTTCTATTTTTTTGAACTGAATATTACCTTTTGAAACGATATAATCTGTTTATTATCTAAACAAGTAAAATTGCCATCCTCATCAGGTAAATATCTTTTTCTGTCATCTTTTCGAACTCCCACTAAAAGTGTCCCATTAACTTTTATTGGAACTTCTTGCTCTAATTTATGATGAAATTTAGGGTGGAGAGCTCGGCCATTTCCACCGTATTTATTTCGTTCGTGAAAAGTCCCACCCATATGAGGAGCTCTTTCATTAGCCATGTGACGATGTAAATTAGCCTAAAATTATTATTGTATTCAAATGTTGTTTCTTCTTGGCAAAAAACCTCTCAACGCAACTTTTCGGTATTTTTGTACTGTGGAAATTAATAAATGGGACTGTGGTTTCAGACCAAATTTTTCGAATATGCTTCAAAAAATTAAAAATTTACGGTGAAGAGTTAAAACATTTATGGCTTGAGCCAACGATTCGGAAGCCATTTTACAATAATACAGTTTATTTTGGATGAAAAATAATGTAAACCCTTCTTTTCCTCCTTGGTCAAAAATTTAAAAAAATTGGTTTTTCTAGATATTTTCGAAAAAAGGTGTTTTCAAGTATTTTGCCTTATTTTCGAAAAATTGGCATTTTGTCCCTTCTCATTCATATTTTACAAAGAGGGATATGCCAAAATACAAATTGTAAGTCTTGGCTATATTTTGTCTGTATTGATTTCTTAGGAGGTGTCCGTATAGACAGAAAAAAAATTAATTAGACCCGGAACTGATTTGAAGCCAAAATTTTCAGAACATTTTTCTAATATAATTAAAAACAATTTTAGTTTTTTTCCGGAATTTAAAAAATGAAAAAGCGATTGCGAAAGATACCAAAAAGATCATCGAAAAAATAAATTCATAAGGCTTTGGAAATACCTGAAATGAAAGAAAAATAAGTGCTATAATAATGAGTGTTAAAAGATTTTGCTGTGGAGGTCTCCTTTCTTCAAAAATAAATTCTCCATTTCCTCTCCTCCTTATGACCAACATATTTTTTCTAATTTTATTGCAAAATCGACAATCTAAACAATAAAAAAACACGTTCGTAAGTAAAATATATATTTATTTCTTAGAAAAATATGGTATTAAAAAAATAACAGGATAATAATTATTCATTTTTGAGCATAAGCATCAAAAAAATCTCCAGCATATTCGTAAACATTTTCGGGTTTTTCGGACAGGACAGCGTTGTAAAAATCACGGACTAATTTTAGAACTTCAGTTTTTTCAGCCAAATATTTTGAATTATTGTTGGTTAACTCAATCGCTAAATATAAAGGTTAAATTTTTTATATGACAGAGAATCTTGATAGTTATGGTGCTTACTTTCAGGTTTAAAAAAAACTGTGTTTTTTGACACATAGGAGTTAACTCGTAGACTTTAGACATGAATCTGTACCCAGACTCGATTTAAGCCAACGCGTTGCCTCAATTTTAAATCAGCCATATTAGCAAAGTTTAATTATCAACATTCATGTTTTCAATAGCTTAAAATAATATTCAGCCAATTTGCTATACAAATGAAAAAACAAAATAAATTTTAAACGATTTAAAGGCATGTTAATGGAGGATAAGAAAAACAAAAAGTTGCGAAAATTACCTCGTTAAAGAGCAAAGTGCCATAATAAGATGAAATTAAACCTTAATTTATATTTGCAATTACCTCATATAAACTTCAAATGATTTTCTATCGCTGCTGTTTAAAAATAATTATATGTTTTTTACAAAATTCTCTAGTATAATGACTCTTAAATTAATTTTGGGAATCTAATTTTCGTGTTGAGAAGAAAGAGAGAACTCACGCTACGCATGATATCTTCTCTCACTTATTCTTATGTTATCAGTGTTCCGGAAGTTTGGACTTCTAGGACTGCTTTATTTAAACCGGAAGCCAATTTATAAATGCAATAAAAGTCTTTAGAAATTCGTGACGATTCTTAAGGGATCTTCCACGTGATTGAGTACTTTTGAAAAAAGTCATTGTACATCTAATTTAAAAAGTAATCAAATTACGCTCACAAATTCCAGGGTCAACTTTTCAAACGTTTTTAAGAACTTTTTCTCATACAAATATCCGAATAAAATCAGGTGACGAATAATTCAAATATAAGGTTGTGATATATGTCATAAATAAATCCTTATTTCTCGAAAAAATAAGATCACGTGACGTGTTGGAAAATATAATTATGTCAAAACTTCTAAATTAGGTGTTAATTGGCCCAAAAAATTTTTCGGCGTAATTTGATCATATTTGTTTACTTTAACCAAAACATTATTTCCTAATTTGAAGTTCACGTGATCGCTTTTGACTTTGGTATAATGAGAAAAAGTCTTACAACTTCTAAGAACGACTTCACTTCTTTAAAAGAATGTGATTTAAGGCAATTTTTGAAACAACAGTACAACTTTTATAACATTATTCTTAAATATACAGTCAGTGATATTTTCGGGCTATGATGTAACTGCGAAAAATGTCTTAGAATTTTTTCTGACACGGACTGAAAGGATTTAATTTTGTGATTTAAAAAAACTTTTTGCAAAGATAAGTATGGTAATACAGTACAAAATCTTCAAAAAAAAAAGCACAAACGGTCTTTTGTTTCAAAGTTTATTGATAACATTTATAACTGAATCTCTGTCATCATGATTAAGCGTCGTAAAAGCGATTAAATGGGCTGCGGCAACGCGTTGGTAAATGGTCTAAGAGTTAAGAATTAAAATATTAGGGTCATCTGGAATACCTCCAAGCATTTTGAAGGTGACCTGATAACTTTATTTTTCGACTGATTACAACTGAAAATTGCATTCAAATTATGAATTCTCAGTTTTATGCATGAAATATTATTCTCGGCATAGGTGGTTTATTTTTAGGGGGAGATGGAGGTTTTTTGGCTTCCAGGTACTGGGAAACCCTATGAAAACATATATTGCAAAATTTTAAATTTTCGCGTGGGTGGAGGATTATATCAGGATTTCTAGAATCCGTTTTCGCAAAGTTGCTCTGAGTATACTTCCCCATAATATTTTTGGTCTATGTGTTTCAAACACACACAACGGCGCAAATGAGGGTTGTGATTTATTTTTAATTAATTTTTTCAAAATATTTTTAAAGTTTTCTTCGAAGAACTTTTACCTTTTTGACGATAAATTGATTTGAGCTGAAAATCATTTCTCCATTCGAGTTTCGGAACTTTGATATTTGGCAATTTATCTTCTTCGTCATTTACAAGTTCTGGAATTTCAACAATTTTGAGCTGAATAATTCCAAGGTCCGATTCTCTTTGCGCCATATGGCCATCTTCAAACAACCACATATTGTAAACCTTAATATAAGAACCGTATAAGAAAACGGTATTTATATCAAAAAGGGTTTATTATCGATCTGTTATTGGAGCCCTTTTCAGATATTATATTTTAATTATATTGCAGCCATGTTATAGGCTATATCGAAAATCCTCCTTAAGTAAACTGCGTCTTTTACACCAGTAGGCGTAAGTGACCAATGAAATAGTGGGATTCTTGAATTAAGTCGACAATCGAGTATTCTGATTGGACACTGGCTCCATAGTTACGCCTACTGGTGTAAAAGGCGAAGTAGGGAGGATTTTCGATATAACTTATAGCTTATCAAAAAAGCTCGTTACAATTTTACTTCGAACGCTTTTTTTTTAAGGGAGTGGGCGTCGATAATTACGCTGTTTTTGTTTGAAGTTTTCAAATGCAGTTTCTGAGAAATATGGATCAGGAAATCATGCAATCCTTTTTTAAATATGTAGTACAACTCTTTAGGTTGGTGCCAGTACCACTCGGAACATCAGATGATTTAGACCTCCCGAAAAGTACTAAAAAGCCTATGACTCCTCCTTCATTTGTTATGAAGAGTTTTTCTGAAACTGGCATTCGGGCTATTTGAATTAAACAAATTCTCTCGGTCAACTTTTTGAAGTTTATTGGCCCCTAGTGGTCAAAAACTGTCAATTTGGGACCTCACTAAAAAAACCTACTCGTCCCTCAATTGTCATGTAAATTTTGAAACTAAGTGGCTTTATATTAACAACAAAGCCTGGCTTAAAAATCTCTCGGGCCAACTTTTTGAATTTCCTTCTGAGGATCTCTGGACAGAGTTCTCAATTTCGCTTTTTTGATGAATATTTTCAATAATTTTTGGAACTAAAAAAATTGAAAGTTGTATTTACTGGTTTTTCGGCAGTAGTGAGTGTCAAATTGTCTTTATTTACAAGAAAAAAAAATCTAGATCGATTTTGGTACGTTTAATTTCGAATCACATTGATTTTACCTTTAATTTCAACCCCCGAAAACCGACTTTTCTTCGAAAAAATCTCAAAACCAAAAAAAATTTATAAGTAAAAAACCTAAGCAGAAAATTCTCTACAAAAGGGAGTATCAAAAAGTGATATACTTGAAGCTGAAATATCGTCGCCCACTCCCTTAATTCAGGTTTCACTACTTTGGATCGAAAAAATTATTTGTTAACTTTCAGACCACGCTTCAAACGCTTTTATTTAAAACAATTCTTGTACAAAATTATGTGAAGAAACATATGGAAAAAAAAGTAATCTTCCTACAAAATTTAAAATCCCAGCTTATTTTTGTAGTTTTCGCTGATAACTTAAAAATCGGGGTTTCCGATGGGAAATTGAAGGAATAGTACAAATCGTATCTCACTGATATACTGTATATAATAAACAGACTAAAATATCGCATCCTTAAAAACATTCGAATGACTTGTCAAGTCAGAAACGAGCTTATGAAGCACCTTGAGGTACTTATCACAATAATTTGCTTGTAATTCCCATATTTTCGAAAAAAAATTTGAATTTATAAATTGAATAAATGAATTTAAATAAAATTGAGAAAATTAGTTTCTTGAGCCAAATTTAGCGACGACTACCCCGTTAATAAGGTTCCTTAAAGATTTATCTATAAATATTAACTTACATGAGGTCCATGAATAAGATTATGAATTCGTTTAATGCCAACTAAATCGGCAGTCCCATTTGTAAATTCCATTGTTTTGTGACCAATAGAACTCAAACTCGAAAGAGAAACCAGTTTTGAATCAACATCCAAATAAGGAAGTTCAAGTTCATAAACTCCAATTTTGAGCATTATTCGTTGTAAAAGTAAAGTCATCCCTTCGCTCATTATCGGTTTTGGTTCTTTGGTTTTGAAGAGGATCTCGTTAGTCTCAGTACTTTTAAGGTTAAAATATCATAATGTTGATACTTTGTTTTGGATAAATTGGACAGTAAATTTTTGACAAATGGCGCCGAAGTTTTAAAAAATAATCGAAATTCCTGGTTTTAAATTTTTTTTTAAGGGAAGCAATATGTCCTAGAAATAATATGTAGTTATTTGTTGAATGAAACATTGACAAATAAATTTTATGAAATTTCCAAAGATTTCATTTTAAATAAAATTTAGCTATTTATTGAGAGAATTGTTATATCGAAGATTATACTGACGTGTCCCGTAAAAGCTTGACGTCAGAGACCTTTAAAGAATCGGGTGATTTGATTGGTCAATACGCATTGACTATCGTGTATTGACCAATCACATCACACGATTTTTCAGGTCTCTGACGTCAAAGTTTTACTGGACACGTAGGTAATATTCTAACATTTTTTAAATAATTACCCTTGTTTTTTCTCTGATTATTGATTTTTGGGACTATTTAACTTTCCTAAAAAAATGTTTTTACAAACTAAGAATTGCCCACAAAAATGTTATCGGGTTTGATAGAATTCTAACCACGTGATTTTCAGAATTATAACTTTAAAATAAGATTAAGTTTAAAAAACAATTGTTTTTAACCAGGCCTGTCTCCATTATGGGTGATTCTTATAATCTGATATCCCGATTGATCTTTAAATTCTGTTTCGATTATTTTATTGATAGACGACGATTCTTCTTTTTTGATCTCACTTATAAGTTGTAAATCTGTTGTAATTTTAGTTTCGATTTGTTGTACCATTTCTAATTCTGCAGATATTCTTGAAGTATTTGCTGTAACCTGAAAAAAATTTCGAATAAAATAATTTGAATTTTTTCAGAATTTTCCTCCTAATTTTTATATATAATATACAGTCAACAACTTCTAAGGTAGCTTTTTTTTAAATAGCCCCACCCTTCACAGTCGTTTTTCTCGAAGACCATAGCAGATATCAACAAACGGTTTTCTGCTATGTGTAGCCAAGTATATTGGCGGGGAAATGTAGATGTTGTGCGCGAACAAATTAACCATATTTCGCACGACCAAAATCGACCTTAAATTGATCTAATAATGAAAAAGGTTTTTATAAACCTCTATAAGACTTTCGAGTGACCTAGATGGTGTTAAAGCAATGTTTCATCTTGATTTTTATAAGTGTTTACGTGAGAACAAACTTTAAGGTCCATAGTTGGGGTGACGTTACCACTAATATTTGACTATAATAATGCATTTCTAAGCGTTTCGACAGCACATTTCGGCGCTCTCTTAATAATCGAATTTTTCCTCTTTTTTCTGTCAGTATGTTTCAAAGACGCATACGATTTTAATCAGGAATATAATAAAGTGTGATTATGAGCCCAGACAGATTTTTCTGAAGGTTTGTGTATTGTGTACATAATTTATTCGCTGATTCTAATTATTTGGTAGCACCTGCGACAATTTTTTGAAAAAACTAAATGCCGACCCTCTTGTTTGGGGCAAGCCGATTTATGTTTCAGACTCTTTGTATTCATATTATAAACATAAACGTTGACATGAGTTATTAAAACTAAACCATTTGTTTACAGACAACTATTTTGCACTTACATTATTATGTAATGGGTCAACACCAAAATTAGTTATGCTTACTATTTCCGAGAGAAAATATTCATTTTTTTTTTTTATCACAATTTTTAGTGGTAAAATGCATTCAAACAATACCAGAAAAAAGCAGAGTTGATAATATCTACCAAATCTCTTGCGTCGTATCAGAGTGTAGCTCTTCGGTTGGCTCGTTTACGCGTAGCAGTCAAAATGTTTATGGTCGCATAAAAGCAATTCTTTAACTTTAATGGTAGATTCACTGTAATTGAATCTTTCTAACACATTTCTTGTTTGAATTAGAGAATGTATTCTACGTCCACAGTTTTCAAACCTGTAGCCTCCCGACTCCTCATGTTAGTCAAATTTTTTTTTCAAACAAAATTAGTAATATCTGATTTTCAACTGTAATTTTCTCAATCTTTGTTCGTAACTTCCGTCTGTTTTTAAATGTTTTTATAAGTGTAAGCTCCCGGCGCCCTTCCGGTAGCTTTTGTACTTTTAATGCTAAAATATTTGATAAAAAAGATGAGAAGGTTTTTTGAAACTCTTGCCTCCGGCAGGCCCTGCCAGCGCGCGTCATTCTCGTCTCTAATAATATTTTGCAATTTAATTTCTTCATGAATATATTTAAAGTTGATAGGTGCTTCCCGGGCATGTGTACTTGTTAATTGTATGAAACAATTGATAATGTTTATTGGTGGTACACTTTTGCACATCCTGCAGAGACTCTGTCTCGGAAATAGTCTGTATGGATAGTATTCTTAAAAATGATTGTCGTTTGTTCCTGCTTTACACAACCCTATTGCTAACCCATAACCCTTAGCCTTTTCCCTAANATTGAATAATATTTTGAAAAGTATTGCCTCCCGGGCTGTGACCTGTTTAATTGATAAACAAAATATTATTGTCTACACTTGTGGCATGGCAAAACTTTTCTCGGAAAAGTCTATGGTTATTGTTAAAAAATATGGTCGTTTGTTCCTGCGGAACACAACCCTATTTTTAAACCCTAACCCTAGCCTTTCCCAAGAAACAGCTTTGCGTCGTTTTATACCGTGTACACTGGAGACGAGTTTACCTAACCCTTTCAAGATAAGATTGTATTTTGTGTACATAAAAACTATTGTGTACACTTGGGCCATGGCAAAACTTTTGTCGGAAAAAAACTAGGGTTGGTGCAAGAAGAATAGGGTTCCTACGGAACCTTTCTATTCTCACCCCAACCCTATTTTTTTCCTGACAAACAGTTTTGTACTGTGACACTGGGAGACGACGTTATTTGTTTCTCTAATATAATTGAATGTCTTTATTGCCAGATGATCCCTTCCTGTCGCAACGCTGATCTATTCGCCGATCCAAGCAGCGCTCAGATTTCTTGCGATGAAAACCCCTTATGATACCAGTAAACAAATGGTTGTCATTATAAAGCTCATTATTCACTGGTTTATCCCTCCGGAATATTTTTGTTCGGTCTGATTTTTCAATATTTTCACCAAACTTGTTTCATATTAGGGCCTAAAATGAAATAAGTATCTTAATACTGACTGGAAGGCCCCCTTGAACAGTACTCATTTTTTGCAGGCATTCTACCTGATTTGTAAATCTTAAGCTTAAGCTTTGGAAACCCAAGTCTTCCCCTGAGATGTGGTTATAGCAGCGCCGCTGGCTATCTGGTTAGATCGTTTTATTACACCCGCCTTTAAAATATGCATGGACAGGGGGTGGGTGACCATAAAAAAAAGCTACTTAGTGTATCTTTTCTTAATTTTTTTGTAAACGTCGAATATTAAGATTTTTACCGATTAAGAAGCTGCGATGTTGTAGTACCCACTGGTATACTCCAAACAAGTCATCGCTAGATACGATTTTCCTACCAGTGAGTTTTTCAAACAAATTGTTAGTGAATTCTGTAACCGACACTTAACTTGTTTAAATGCACAAATAGCCTTTACAGTGCTTCTGGTAATCCCGTTATGACGGAGTAACCTTACACGCTCTTCCGACTAAGCTTCAATAACAAATATTAAATCTACGCGTCTTAAAAATATCTTTGAAGGTTGAAACTTGATTAAAATAATTTGAATGACTTCGAAAAAGTATTTGTTATATTAACTATATTTTACCTCCTTCAGAAATTTCATAATATCTGTTGTTTTAACCTTTGTATTTTTTTTTTCAGCTCTTTAACCTAAACATCAGAAAAGAAATTGCTAGAACTTCTTCAATCTCTAGCTCTGGCAAGCTTGTGAGCATCACAGCAGGTCGATGTTAATAAATTAGAGCTCTCCTCATTAAATGTTGGCCAGAAATTTTGACTTGTGTGTTTATTTATGGGTCCATAGATCTTTTTTATTTCTGAAAAAAAAAAATAATAATTGGAAAGCGATGCTGTTAAAGATTTTTGAAATATTAAAATCAATTTAGCTTCAAGACAAAAGTTAGATCCACCAATGAAATCATGTGAAAATAGTTCCAAGAGTACTCCGCATCAACAGTCGAATCTATACTATCACAGTTTGTACATTTTATGAACGCTTATATTTCTTATCTCAGCATTAAAACTATTATTTTTTGGTATAATTGATAAGAAATTATTGATGATTTCTAGTCATCTTCTCTAACTGATCCTTCTATCTGAAGAACTACAAATACTTGCAAAATAAATGATAAGATTAATTTCACAACACTTTGGGTTAGCCTATATATTATTCTATAATAGAAATGATTCTTGTGTAACAGAGAATACCCTATAGATTTACGTAAAGTTATTTTTCGAAACAGTTCGTTCTGATATCGACTCTCTTACATTACCTATCGAAATTCGTATTTATCTGTAGCCAAAGATACGTTCTTTTTTCTTGAAATTTATATTGTTTCGTGGCAATATTTTTTATTTATTTTTTTAAAACGTCCAATTGTTTTTAAAAAAGCGAAAAACACCTCTGTATATTAATTTCCTTCCGATACATCTTATAAATGCCTTTCTTATGAGCGGAGAAATCTATACCTATGAAAGTCGTTTTTTTAATTTTGGCACTGTTATTTCGACTGTTCGATTTTACTAGTATTCTTAAATTATTAGTCGATATAAATGTTCTGTAAAGACTTTTGGGGGGTATGAAATGTATTTATATATCAATTTTTGGGGGCTTGTTGTCCTAGAGTTATGATTGCACGAAATCAAGTAGTTTTTTTTGTTACTATTAGCCCCATCCCGCTTTTTTACGAAGAGCTCAGATTAGCACATATCACAAACCGGTTTTCTGGCATGTTGTAGCCAGTATGATTTGTGGCACGCAAATTTTTTTTTTTTTTACCTGTCACCGGACACCGTAATTAATGTTGCCAAACCCGATCATGATTATTCTCGAGGATCAAACACAATTTTACTATGAGCTATGAATTTCGTTGGTTGTAGTTTATTTTTCGAGAAAATTTTAGGCATTATATGTATTGTGACATGTGGCGACTCGGAGGGTTCAAAATTTACACTTTTTAGGATCGCGAAGTACCATAACAATGTGTGTATGTTTTAAAATATACATTTGTGGTAGTTTTTCAAGAGAAAATTTTTGGCATTAATGATTTTGACATGTGACACCTTGGAGGGTGTCAAATTACACTTTTTAGGATCGCCTTTAATATACAAGATATTTATATGATAATATACATTTCGGGGTAGTTTAACAAGAGAAAATGTTTGGCATTAATTATTTTGACATGTGACACCTTGGAGGGTGTCAAATTACACTTTTTAGGATCG
>SCLH01001138.1:197134-212537 GCA_004367855.1 Oikopleura vanhoeffeni | reverse complement strand
TACCAGAAAAGCTATTTCCTCCCCTACTAGAAAACTGGCCTCGACCAGCAAAGCTATTTTGTCCTCGGCTAGAAAATTCGGAATTGCCACGAGCGGGAAAGCTTTTTTGGCCTATACTTTATAAAGGGTGCACAATGGAAAAAATTGTAGGCGCACAAATTGTACACAGTACACAAGGTTTTTTGTATATAAGGACAGATGAGATTTACCCAAATTGGCCTTAGCAATCTGTCCTAAACTATTTTGGGCATATTTTTTTAAAAAGCGATAATTTTTTTCCCAAACAAAAAGTGAAGACCTTTTTTTCACCCAAAAAATTAACGAAAATGAGGTGTTTTATAAAAATTTTCGAAGATATTCCCTTTTGATTATTTTTACCCAAATTGTCCTTATAGAGGGACGGACCAAAATCCAAAAGCGTAGGTTTTGGCTATATTTTCTGCCAAATTGTCCTTATAGAGGGTGTCATTATAGACAGAAATCACAGTAATTCCAAAAAATATGGCCTTATTGTGGCTCACACTGAGGTGCTCGATTCTTATATCTGCTAAAAATTCAGACAATAATTCGTCTAATAGAGTTAAAACCTGCTCTCGAAACAAAGAACCAATTTCCTCTATAATTCAACCTTCATTTTACTTCTCACTTGATTACACTATGATATGGAATAAAGGCACAATGTGTTAAAGATTCAACTTTTTATTTTTATTCAAAACTTACTACACATACTGTATAGTTTAACACTGTATTGTGTATGTTATTCTACTAGGTTTCGAGATTTATCTAAATTCATTGTCAAGGGAGTTTCGGTACAAAATAAGTTTTTCAAAGATTTCATAAACTCACAAAACATTACAATCTAGAAAAAGTTTTGGCAAAATAAGTTAATGGAAATTTCTTAAAAGGCCACTTACGATTATAGCCTGAATGATTTTTCGAGAAAGTACAAGAAAATTGACTAACTTTTAAGGTGGAAGTTATACACGGTTAACAAATGTTGGCAGTTTACGAAAATTAGTAAATAAATCAATATCTAGACATGCGTGCTGAGCGATTTTGAGTCCAGGTTAAAACAAAGTAAATAGCTTTTGATCATTTATATCTGGTCTGTTTGTAACTTAAGGGGGTCGGTGCATTTTGGTCAATACGTTATGGGCTTTTGATTGAACACTTTCACTGTGTTTATATATTTCTCAAAATACAACCAAAGTAATGTTCATTATCCAGCAACTTTTGTAACTAAATGAATTCGAGTTATTGCTTTTAAGAAAAATTTTGAGGCTCGAATTAACTTTCAAAATTCACAATTATGAAGAAATTTTGAAAAAAGTTTCCGACATTTTAAACAAATGCCTTATTTTCTCCCATCAATCTTTTTTGCAGTAATGTGTTCGAAATCAACGGAAAAAAATCTCAAATGGCCACTGTTAACTTTGCGTGTTGAACATCTTTTTTATATGATGATATGAGAAAATTCATACCACCATTTTTTTGGGATTTTCGGTCGAAAACTTATTTTGAAATTTTCTCTCATTTCTTGATCAAAACTTCAAACTTATTTTTATGGAATCCCTTAGCTGAAAATATTGGGAATGGTACTATTAACTTTTATATCCATATGTCCTCGTGTTTTTTTTTTCGTTCTTGTTATACTACCTGAATCCTACTTTTTTGAATGAAAATAACCGTTTGTGCGCGAAATGTACCTTCAGGCCACTTTAATCGAAAATTAAAACAAAAATTATTGTCACCCGAGACTTGCTAATTGGTAACCAACTCGATACCGACGGCAAAATTTAATAATTTACTCATAGAAAATATATTTTCTTTCAGATGTCTAAAATTTGCGTTTTTTTCGTTCTTTTTAGAAATTTTCGATTTTGACGTAGAAACCTCATGATGAAATTAAATTATTTAAATTTTCGAGGTATCGGAGACCATTTTTTGATGCTCTAATTAATAAACCAGAATAAAAAAATTTTATAATGTAATTTAGACCTATAAAGTACAAAACGCGGGTTTTACGTGTTGTATTTTAAAGACGATTTAAAATAAAAATAATCGATCTGAAAAAAAACAGATTAAACAAAATGAGCTCAAAAGTGGCAACTTCACGTTTGAAATACTTTTTATTCGAAAAATTATAAAGGTGGCTAATAAAGTTTCCCCAATGAAGACAAAAAAAATTTGAAAAAGTGCAAATTCATGCAAAATGCACCGACCTTCCTTAATGTGATATGCTTCACAGTTTTAACAAGCGTGCTGTATATGAGATATATCTCGAAAAATAACCCGTACCAAAGTAGAAACTAGGTCTGTCCTTTGATTTTCCTGGATGAAGGTAAGCAATCCCACCCATCTGTTCACACAGCTTGAATGACTATTAAGTCATTGACTAATTTTTTTTTTTTTGATTAAAAAATCACGTGTATTTCCTTATATCCCTTTATCACATTTGTAAATATCGCGGCCCTAACTACTTTAAAATTTTAAAAACAACTACGTTGCTAATCAAGGCGGATATTTACGAAAGTGGGATAAAGGGAATTACTACAGTTGAATGAAAAGCTAAAATGCAGTATTTTTGACGATAATTCTACCAAGAAAGAGTATATCGAAAATTAAGCCTATGCGGCGTGTTTTATTCGAGTGTTATACTTTTTCAGAGCAGTGTCCCAATCACATACTCGATTGTCGACTTAATAAGAATGCTAGCGAATTCATTCGGTCATGTTCAAAGTATGACAGCTGATAAAAAGCTGCGTAAGCATCAATGGAGCTCGCATAATTTTAGATGTGGTCACAAACGTCCGACAGTACAAACGTCTTGATCAAGCTTTTGACAGTTAGTTAACCCTCACACCCAAACGCGCATTCGGGAACGGTACTTTGGGCCCTTATGAGAGGAGAAAGTAAAGTGTGTTGAAAATTCATTGGTTTTTAGTCCTCGAATTAGGGACGCTAAATTTGCTATGCTTTTTATCTTACTTTTGACTTTTATTAACCCCGTCGATAGTGACATTTTTCAAAAGTGACCTCAACCTACGCAACGTGTCATTGTGAGAAAATGAGAACGAGTCAGAACAAAATTAAATAATGGAGAAGATCCGGAATAAAATTTTCTAAATCGGTGAACTTCCGCATGAAAATACCTACAATTGTGGTCTTCAATCACAGGTTTTTCCCCGAAAACTAAAACCTAACCACGCAATTTATCAAAATACTTGTAAAAAAATTTACTCGAAAGACGTCAAAAAAAATAGAAATGAAGCAGATTCTGAAAATTTCCTCAGAAGTAACCTGCGATTTCTGCTCTCTAATCTACAGTGTTTTTTAGCAATCGGGCCACAGTTATAACGTTTTGACAAGAATGTATTTTTATTTCGAACATCACAGGTACTGTTTAAAATTAATCTGACGTTTCAGCTTAAAGAATTTTCAGTGTGCGTGAACAGATACAAGATAGAACAAATTGAGAACTTTTGCGAAAGAAAAAAATAGTGCGTGATCGAGCACCAGAATTGAAATTGCACCGATTAGAAATTAAAAGATTATTAAGGGAGTTGGCGTCGATATTTTCTGTTTTTACGACAATTGTTCAAGTGAAGTTTCTAGAAATCCTGGTATGAAATAATTAATTTTTTGTCAAATACGTAGTACCAACGGAAGTTGCCACGTAATACTAGAGCATCTGATACTTGACATCCTCGCTCGGGAAATGATTTTAGTAAGGCGGCGCTGAAGTACAAAAAGCTACTATATATATATAATACTATATAGAATTTTTTTAATTTGTGCATCAAGTTCCACCGGAAAAGCTTGGATTAAGGTCTGACGGTCGCTTTTTCACTCCAAAGTCTCAGGAAACGACTTGTGAATTTCTAGTTTTGTTGAAATTCTGAACTATATAATTTCTAAAACCTCTTTAATTTGAAAAAAAATCCAAAATTACAGATAAAAATCCTGCGAGTTAGAAAACTCTAGAAACAAACTCTAAGTGAAAATCTCTAGAGAAATCAGGGCAACAAAAAGTTACCTGAAAAAATTCATTATACGTCAACCGCTAATTTAACGTTAATTTTGCAAACCCCCGAAAAAGAAACCGACTTTTCTTAAAAAATCTGCAAACAAAAAAATCTACGGAGTGAATAAAACTTCGGCAGATCAATTCCCTACAAAATAGGTGTATCAAGAAACATTATACGCTGAAGCTGAGATATCGATTCGCCCACTCCCTCAACGCTTGAATTTATTAAAAATTTTCTAATCACCGTAATATAAATATTAATTTCAAACTTATAACAAAAAGTACTCCGGCCTCAAAATTGTGCAATTATTGTGAAGGGGATCTTTCCCAAATGAAAATCTAGTTTGTTCTGATTTATTGTGACAAATAAATGCGAAGGAGGTATACCTGTATACGTAGGGTGTTCCGCCGAGAATTTTCGGAGTATGTAAGTCCTACGTGTCACGTGTAATTATTTTTTGGTGGTTTTTGGATACATCTTGACAAAGGAATCAGAACAATAACTTTTTTGAAATTTGTTTCAAGCTTGACCTCAGAAACGCCCAAAAAGAAAACTTTTCTACTGGTTGACGCTTTTGACTACCTAAGTGTAATTTTTTTTTAATATTTGAGAAAATTTTAGATTGGTATCGGAAACAATTTGGTGAGCTTGTTAAAAATTAGTTTAATGGTTATCCTCAAGGCATTGAGGTAAGTTTCGACACCATTTCAAACCATTTTTTTTGAAATTTTTGAGAAAATTCAAGTTTGTTGTCTAAAAGTTTTAATCTAAAATTTGTCCACCATTAGACAAGTTAGTTTTTAGGGGTAACTTGCGGTCAGTTAGAATATGTTTCGACCTTTTTGATATTTTGGGGTTTGTATTACCAAATTCTGTTGTTAAAGAAATCTAATGTCAGGTTTCGGGAGTTGATTTTAGGACTCAATCGCAGGGACACCTAGGTGTAAGTTAAAGTACCTTCCGTCACATGGCAATTATTTTGATCAGATCGCTTGTTCATTGGGCACAGAAATGGTTCGTTCTACTGTAAATACACTGATATTTGTCGTTGAGTTTCATTTTGAAAATGAAGAAATTGAATAGTAAGTAAAGAGATTATTTGGAGATATATTTCAAAAGGTAAAAGAGATGATTAAACTGAACTGAATTTTTAGATTAATAAGAAAAACGCCTATCCGCAGCAGAGCTATGTCGAACACATTCAAAAACCTTCATCGAAAAGAAACCACCTTAAAGCATCTTCTCTGATTCAGATCTTTCGCTACTATCACCAAAAATAACAAGCCAAACCAAAGGCACAGTACGTCAAATATGATGTATAGAACAAATAAAAGGCAATTGAAATGGCTCAGCATAAATTTTAGAAGACTGTTATTGAATGTATCTAAATTCAATGTTCAAATACAAGTAATTATAATTAACAATGTAATATGCTATGTTCTTTTACTATTAAACAAATATTCTAATTTTGGTTTTTATATAGCATCAATCAGGATGTGATCGATTTGAACAATTAGAAGGGGAAGCACCACGTTTACGCCGCAATGCGTACTACACGGTTGCATCTACGTATAATAAAATAATCCAATGGTTAATACACTTGAAAAAATGTGGTTGGCACAGAAACACGGAAAAATAATAATAAACTATGGAGATATCATTTTAGTCCATTGTTAAAAAGTGGGCTGCTTATCATATCAACCATGATTGGAGCATGTGAGTGACGTCGTGGTAATAAATGTTGCAGCAGAAAGCCTTAAAATACTTATGGAGAGGCAATCGTGTCAGCTTATTTGGTTAAAAAATAGGCTTGATTTTTCCTCATGCCTGATTGGACCAAGAAACCGGGCTTCTGATTTTATGCTAACTTTCTGGCAAACACTAAAATATGACAGAAAAGTTGAAACATGCTGAGATATTAATTTAAATGTTACACAAAGAGACACCTTCCTTCACAACCTCGCATAAGCCCTAACTAAGCTTGGAACAAAATATTTAAACCTCATCTAAAATCACTTACTCTGAAAAATGTACTAGAGTTCAAAAAACAAAAATTCATATCAAGATGATCTCAACCTGTGTTACAATGCCGTAACTTGGAGAAGTGCTAATCGATAACTGTTTTACGACAGCCTGAGTTTCAAGTGGCGTGGAAAAAAAGTGGAACGTTAAACGAAATTGATGACCCGCTAAATTAATTAACATCGAATTTTCTAGAGAATAAGTATCATTCGATCCAATTAAAATTCTAATATTTTCGATACGCATGTGAAGAGCGTACTGTGGGGCCTCGAAAGAGACATGAACGAATTTATTACAACGTTCACTTTGGTTTCAATCGCCACACGTTGAAGCTTAACCCTTGTGAGCACGAGCCACAAATTGTGGCCAAGCATACCTTAAATTCATCCAAAAAACGGGGATCGTGAGAATATTTCAACAATATTTTGTGTAAACTTTGACACGTACCGACGGTAGGCTGTTTCCGAGATCCATACTGGTAGAAACTTTTGTTGCATTCAAAATTTTGTCTGGTTTCCTTCCAGAATCAATTAAAAAAAATATGAGATTTGACGAAAAATAAAAGTTCCCAAATTCGATATTTCTCCGTATTTTTTTCATATCATGCTGTATTTTTGAACGCCTTGATCGATGATCATTAATTTTACTTGACTTCTAAGCTGCAATTCAATCTTAGCAGACCATCAAAAGAAATAAGAAAGTTGTCGAAAAAAAATCCAAAAATATTTGTCGCATCAAAACTAAATCAATAACGAGAAACGCCACGCCATAAGTACCCAGTCTCTATCGATTGCCGAAAATGAGCTTTGTGTGAAAAGTTTTTGATAACCAGTGCTGGAAATGATTTCTAACTAAAACTGCTGAAGATACCGAATCGGCAAATTTAACAGTGTAAATTCTCATCGATTTTGAGGCAATAATGACCTTAAATCGAATTTTCACGCAAAGTACCCGAGAAAACCTATTTTCAGTGGGCGTACAAAAAAAAAAGATTTCTGACATTCATTTTGCAAATGATTTTATCGTACAAAAAGCCGAAAATCGACCTTTTTGGACGGTAGCGTCTATATCAAAAAACTTTGTTATTTTTTTTGACAACTTAGTACATTTATCTCCAACATACTGTATTTCAACATCTGTAGCGACTCTCCTCATCAGACTAAAGGTGGTTTAAAAACTGTGAAAGCGCGTCGGTTACATGCCTTTATGATGACACTGGGCTTACCCTTATCTGAACGATTTTTCGGAAAGTTAAAAGACACCTTATCCGTACGTCTGTTATTGTTCTTTTTTAATTACAATAATCTTTTTGAAGTTTTCTGAAATGAATCTCGACAATCAATTATCTCCAAAATTGGAATTATATCTGTTAAATTTCGGTCGGACGTAATGGTCGATGTCAAGATTACATCCGTCAAACCAGAATATTTTCCAGCAATTGCTGTACTGTTCGTGATTTTTGGCTGCATTTCCATTCATTCTTCTCGATTTTTTTAAGTCAATCCAGCTTCAAGTAATGTGAATCTGTTCATACTCGAGCATGCTTTTTGACCTCGTATATTTGAGCTTTTACCCGGTAATGCTTCAATCTTAGTATTTTCCTTCTTGTTTTTCCAAAAGACTTTGTTAAGTAGACTTTGACAAAACCCATATCTCCTGCCATATAAATTCGAAAATATTTCGAATGCCGGGCACTGACTCGTTTTACTTTCGCTCGAAAATAAATTTGAAGCACGAGGGGGCGAGGCCGCGGGAGTTTTTGTGCGAGAGCAAAGCAGTGAGTTTACTCCGGGGCTCATTTAACCGCATCGCCTCAATTAAAGGTGACTCATTTCCGGAAAATTCTCTGGAGAATTCTCGTTTTCGTAACACTTTGCTTCATGGGAGATTTTGTACACAAAACTGTTACATATGCGATATTTCTTCAGCTAGAATTCGAAATTTTTGATAGCTGCGAAATTCCTCTATAGGTTATTGAGCAATTTTGGTATATAAGGCAAAATTATATTTCAAAAAGTACAAAAAAGTGGAACCTTCAAATATCCGCATTTGCGGATAGACATTAATTGGTGGGAGTTTCAACACTCCCGATATTGGATAGTATGTAACTTATCGCCAGCGTGAACAATAGAGTACTTTTCCGACACTCGTGAATGACGAATTCCTCTCCTTTCACTACTACTCCAAGAAATACAAGAAGAAGAAAATTATTGGCTAAGCTGCTCAAATGATAAATTTTGGCGGTTGTACAGGTACAAATTTTCCGCCCTAAATGTAAGTTCAGATCGAGTAAATTATCTCTAATATTTTCTGCTACTCTTAATTCAAAAACGCCGCAATAGAACACTCTTTCTCTCCCGCACAAAAGACGCCCTCAAAATTATTTTCGAGCGAAAAGTAAAAACCAGTACAGTTGCAATCGACCGATAGATTTAAGACAGCGAGCATTCGTTTAACTCCTGTACAGTTATAAATTAACCTTTAAGGTAGTGCGCTTCTTCCTATATTGAGAATTTCGTTATTTTCAAATCAATTAAAGTCTATATACACGAAAATAAATACAAAAAATCTTTATTTGCTCTTTTTCACTCCGACCGCGAAAAAGTACCTTATCCGAACGATTTTAGGTGCGAGCTGAGTTTGGATACACCCAGTGTCCTATTATTTCGAAAGCAGGTTGAATCATGGACCAAAAACAAATCAGTGGTTATAAACGTTTGAAGCTTAATTAATGATTACAAGGAAATTGCAGTCACAAATAACATTTGTTGTCGATGCAAGTTGATTTTGAGAAATGCAATTCGTATGATTAATTTTTTCCGTTATTTAAATATTTCTCGAAATCATGATCGATAGTTTGTTGGATTCATCACAGCGCATCTACTTAACGGGGAAGTAGAAAGCCATTACCGGTGTCCATTCAGATCTGGAATCCGCAAGGCGTTGTACTACATCTATAACAGTCTGAATAAAACTGGTCGACTATTATTTGCCTTTCATGTTGCTTCTGCGTGGTCAGATTTTCAAAAAATCAAAACTATGAAAAATGATTAATTGGTGCTTTCTCGAAAAGAGCTAGTAAACGGAAAAAGTAATGCTCCAATCTTCAATGGAACATTTGTTACAAAGTCCCTGACCACTTGACGGACAGGCTCTTGAAAGCCGACCTTTTAAGGGGTCAAGCTATGAGATGCCAACGGCTCTGAGAATTTTCAAAAATAAAGTAACGAAATCTTTAACGAAACAAATTAAAATATAACGAAATACGTATTTTTTCTTAAAAAATTAATTGTCATAGATTACACATCGCATATCTTTAGTCGCACAATTTTTATTAAAACAATGGCTGTAAGTGGATAACCGTCACAGATATATGTTTTGAGAAAGCATAAATGGGCTGGGTCTACCTCCCTGAGACTCAAGTCGCTAATAATAGGCGCTAACTCTCGAATCACAAAAAATAAACCTCAATTTTCAGAAAAATGTATTGTGTGCACAAGACCACCTTCAGAATCAAAGAGCTTACGAACTTTTAAACGGGTCAGCGGACTGTATACAATTTCGCGATGTGAATGTTTGAACAGCATTTGGTGTTACGCAAAATACTTATCATTGGGAACCACACTCAATTCATCACGTATTATATACAATACTGTGAATACTACAGGTTCCACATCGCGTAGGTTAGAAAAGCGAGCGCAGGCGAGTTTCGCAAGATAAGTTTTGTGGTTACTTGAAAAATAGTATTCTTTAAAATTGTTAGATATAACAATTTTGCCTTAAAACGCAGAAAGACGAAATTATCTAGCAACTTTTAAAATTTGGCCCAAAGATGAAAATGGCGCCAGAGAGCCAGATACTTAAAAATATGTCATTTGTCTTTTACATAAAGATATCACAGTGTTGACTTCTTCCGAAAAATGTTCGCATGAATTTCGAAGCTAATTCAACCAAATTGAAAATGATAAAATACACGGCAGTCAATATGGAAGAAATTTTCCCTCGAAAATAGAACTCGCGTACAAAAAGAAATCTCTCAGTCTTCGAATGCAAAAGTATGTGTAGCACCTTCATGGGCGAAGAACCATAATTCCCCTGAATTAGAAAATGTTAAATCTTGGCGGTTAATGAAATAACCACCGGGTTGAACATGCGTTCCCCGCAGACCAATAATATCCCCCAATTGAGGTCGGCAAATCAGCGTGTTCTTTCCTCCCGCGGGGGTGGTTGATTTTGATAAATTCCAAGCCTCCTCGCCCACGTTCGCCAACACCCACCTCGCCGAGAAAGTCATTTTGTCACGTCCACGAAAACTATTTTGCCTCTCTACCAGAACAGCTATTCCTCCCCTACTAGAAAACTTCCTCGATCCAGCAAGCTATTTTGTCTCGGCTAGAAAAGTTCGAATGCCACAGCGGGAAAGCTTTTTGGCCTATACTTTATAAAGGTGCACAATGGAAAAAATGTAGGCGCACAAATGGTGACACAGTACACATGTTTTTTGTCTATCGAGGACAAGGGAGATTTTCCCCAATTGCCTAGCAAAATTTCCTTAGTCGTTTTTTTAAAGAGTACACCCTCCTCATGACGATTACGGGAAAACCGTAAAATGGCAATCGTCGAACGGTTTATTGCCTCAACTATGCCAACTAAAAAAGCTCAATGCTATGATTTTATGAAGTTGATTTGACATCCGGTTACGAATTAAACCGAAAGTAATTTTTGTAGTTGAATCTCGGTGGCCCAGATTTTTTTCTTAAAATCCAGCCCGGAAAAGTGTGAAATTCTATGCTTTTCGTTTTATATCACGCATTATCTACACATAACTGCTTGAACTATAATTTGATGAATCCCGGAGAAAAAAACGAGATTCGATTTTTTTCTCAAAATTTATACCGAAAATGGCTATAATATGATCTCGGTTACCGGTGAACCGTGGTCCGAGAAAAAGTTGAAAAAATTCTCCATGAGCTGTTTTTAGTGGCAGTTGATGCAAAAAACGTTCTCGATTGCATTTACGGTTTCCCGTAACGTCATGAGAAGCGGTGTACCCCTTTAAAAAACGGACTTAGCAATCTGTTCCTAAACTATTTGGGCATATTTTTAAAAAGCGATACATTTTTTTCCCAAACATAAAAGTGAAGACCTTTTTGTCAATCCCAAAAAAATAACGAAAAGTGAAGGGTGTTTTTAAAAAAATTCGAAGGAGTATATCCTTTGATTATTTTTTACCCAAGAATTGTCCTTATTAGAGGGACGGACCAAAATTCCAAAAGCGTAGGTTTGAGCCTATATTTTCTGCCAAATTGGGTCCTTAAGAGGGTGTCATATTAGACAAAATCACAGTAATTCCAAACAAATATGGAACTGCTGTGCTCTGCTCTTATCAGGACAATAGTCGACAAAATTTGGCGAACTCTTCAGTTTCGTTAAACTTGTTAACGCAAACCACATACCAGCTGTGCGCAAAATCGATCTAAACTGGACAACATTTTTTGAAGAATTTTCTGGTCGTAATATAACTCAAATTGCGGGAGCACACCCTAACTATATGAATTATTTTCATTCTGATAGACAAGTCCATTTTCGGCTCTTTGATTATTTCCAATCGGTCAGAATAATTGTATAATCCTCCAGAACTAACCATTTGATTCACGACTTTGTTGATGTGGTCTACATCTTCTGGCTCTCGTCATTTCGGTGGTTCATCGGTCACTAGTGGTTCTCGGTCTTTTCTATGTTCGCGGTCATTCCTGGTTCGCGTCATAAGTACGTCGTTTTTTTCTCTCGAATTTGAATAACCCCTCGATTCACATCTCGCATCTGTTCTTAGAACTATATCCCTATCTTTATCATCTCTAGAACGTCTACTAAGACTCGCTTTTCGTCAAATCTATAAAATCGTCTTTTTCCGACTTTTTTTTCTCCCGTTCCCGTCGTAAATCCGCGAAGTATCTCGTTCTTGCCTACTCTAGATCTCTTTTGTGAATTCATCAAGGCGGTTCTTAATTTCGATGTTCCTATGACATCGCGATAGTTTTTCGTCTTCATTCGATATTTTAGNCCCCTTCGATCACCATCTCGTCTATCTGTTCTAGAACTATACCTATCTTTATCATCTCTAGAACGTCTACTAGACTCGCTTTTCGTCAAATCTATAAAATCGTCCCTTTTCCGAGTTTTTTCTTCCCGTTCCCGTCGTAAATCCCGGGAAGATCTCGTTTCTTCATAATTTCTAAGTTCTTTTGTGAATTCATCAAGTTCTGGTTCTTTATTTCGATGTTCTATGACATCGGCGATTAGTTTTTCGTATTCATTTCGAGTAGTTTTAGATTGATAACCAAAAGATGGCACAGATTTGTCCCGAACACTTGAACTCGGTCTTTACCTTAGAAACGCAACGGCAATAATAGCAATTTTGACCACCAGTGGTGCTAGAGCACAATATAAGTTGTATAAGAACAAGCTCATTTTTGTCGTTTTTTCCAAGTGTCGATTCGAAACTGTGTTTGATTCATATAAAAAATCGCAAAAATATTCGCAGGAGTTTGGCGCACTTTTCCGAAGAAAATAATACTGTCATGTTTGTCTAAGCGGACGTTTTCGAAACGTCCGCGTGAAAATAACAATAAACTTCGCTTGATAGAGCAAACGAATTTAAGTTATTAATAAAAATTATTGTGATACATTATCAAAAAATGAAAATTAGATTATGAATAAAAAAACAATGAAAATTTGTTCTGAAAAATTCTTTCTAAAGCAATTAGTTTACAACAATAAACTTCAGATATAAAAAAATTTGCTAGAATATGCATTTGATATAAGAAAAAATTTTAAAATGAACAAATGTTTTAATTAAATTGTGTGGAATTTTTCAGAAATTTATAATTATGCTATAGGCTATAGTATAATACTACTTTATATGAATACTATTAGTATTCAAATAAATATGAATTTCACATGAGAAAAATTAATAAAATTTCCAATACGAAAAATTGTCTTCTTAATTTTATTCAAAAGTCAAAAAATTATCAGCTTTTCCGAAAATTTAATTTATTTTGAAAAATTAAAAAAACTCTTATTTTAAATTGTTCGAAAATGAAAAAAAGTTGAAATTTTGATCGAAAATTGAAATCAAACAAAAGTTGAAATCAAAACACATCATGGTTTTTAAAAGACTCGTGAGTCAAAAAATATGCAAAAAAAAGAAAAAAACGTCCGCCTCGACGCACGAAAATTTCCAAATTAAAAAAATGCGCATGATTTCGCCAAAAAATGCAAATAGACACCAAACGTCCGCTTAGAAAAACATGACAGTAGTTATTAACAGACTGCGTCAAATCAGTCGTTATAGACAAATTTGACACTTAATACATTTCAAATACTGTTCATATTTTAACAAAAAAAAGTTGATTCCCTTAAAAAATATGATGAAATGACTATAATCAGCGAAAGTTCAAATGTGGTGAAAAGTTGCGGTGCGTTCCCTACCTAAGTTCTTCATATTTTTCTCTAGAATCTTGAGATTTTTCTCTTGAATTTTTGGATTTAGTATATGGTTCATCATCGAGATGTCTTTTTAGTTCTGGTTTTTGATAAGGGCGTGAGTGTGATTCATTTGACTTTTGCCGTTCCTCGCTTCTAGAAGTATTGGATGGTCCCGAAAAACCACCACGAAAACCTCGGTCACTTTGACCACTACGGTGACCACGCGGTTCAAAATTTTGGCCATGACCTTTATTACTGTAGTTGAATGGAACTTCGGTGTGAAATTTTTGATCATTTGAAGCGGGGCCATCTGGGACACGATCACCCTCAAAAGTCCGAAGAAAACGAATCCCATCGAGTCCTGATGAGGGGTATTCTTTATTTTAATGTTTATTAACGCCTGTGGGAATATAAAAAGTTCCGCCAAGACACGAGATCAATTTAAGGGGGTACTGGTCGCTGGTTTCACAATGCGTTAAAAATATTTAACAATGATTGGGTGGTTGAAAACACACTAATTTAGTATAAATAGCCCAAAAATGACTCATAATGACGTCACAAGTGAAATCTGTCATCAGATTTGAATTCCTGGTACTTAATTACCCATGTTGTTTAGGTAACTATTTTTTAGGTGCCCCCCCCAGGTTCGTGTGACTATACGGGGCACAAGGAGTTTGCGAATTGATGATTAATTTCTATCGATGACGTCATTATGATCATTTGGTCCTTATAGAAATTCTTAAAAATAGAACTATATATAGATATAAAACTAATGGTAAATATTTTTTTAGTGCCACCCTTGGAGCAAAAAAACTATGCGGTATCAAGAACGGTCTTTTTGCATGGTGTTAGCTAAAAAAATTACCTCAAATTGTTTGTGTGGTTTCAGATCAACGGTACTCAGCGAAAACACGGTATTTGTCGCTTGAAGAGCAACATAACATTATCTCAACCTACAAATACATGTAGGGAGCGAATTATTAACGAAAGAATGTTTTGGTTATTTTTTTGACCATCCGACAGCCACTGGTGGATGTAAGGCAGCATTATTTTTTTATTTTTTTTTTTTCGGCACTGGATTATGCATAAGAGACCTGCACTATATACTCTAATGGGTAAATTTTCCGAGAAGTTGTTGGCTTATTATTTTTGATTCGACACCAACCTGATGGCAGTAAGAGCACTTATCATTTTTTAGCTTAAAATTACAGCTATAACTAGAGTCCAGTACGGCCGAAATCGACTTTTAAAACTTATTAGTTTAGTTGACGAATTTAGGTGATAAGTAGGGACCGTCAGCTGGGTTTCTCGATGTAAAGTTTCGTATTCGCAGTTAATTATTTTTCTGTTTTATGTACTCAGACCCTAACTAAGAAGAATATGACCTATGAAAAGTTCTAAACCTCCATAGGTGGCACAAAACTTTTCAAAATGAGAAAAGTGGGAATAATTTTGGTGAAGTATTGACCGAATGTCCGCGAAATAATATGAGACAATTTTTTAACAGACGCACATAAATTCTGATCAAAAAATTTTTTTTCGATTCGCTTCACTGGATCGTCCGACGGTCCCTTAGTGATAGTAACCTTGTTGCAGCAATTTTTTGAAATTTTTTTTTTTCGAAACGTTTTATAATGTTTTATGGCATTTTTGTTTAAGATTGAACTTGAGGAGGTTCTATGCCCTGCATATCCTACTAAATTACTGTTTATCGCGATAGGAATAAAATTTTATCGAACATACAATAAATTGAGCTCAGCGCGAGTGTTAGGCCATATCATTTGCTTGTCGGTCGTTCCGGCTACGCATTTTTTTTCATCAAAATTCTTCTAAATGACAAAAAAAAATTTCGACACTTTGTTCGA
>SCLH01001138.1:170087-188014 GCA_004367855.1 Oikopleura vanhoeffeni | reverse complement strand
AGAGAGAGTTATTAACGCCACCTATCGAGCAAACTGAAGGTCGCGGAAGTTTATTTTTTTGGTTGATTGAGTCTAGTCCAGGCTAGGAACGGAAATTCAGAGAAGCCTTGTGGTCACTTTTGGACATGTTAAGTGTCATTTTCAGCTTCCCTGATACAAATTTACTCATTATGTCAGTAATAAAGTAGTCCAGTAAATGCTTTGCATTTGCTCTCTAGCGGCTATTGTGGCCAATTTGGGACATTTTGATTGTCATTTTTGGCATCCCTGATACAAATTAACGATAAATTTGGTGCAGCATATGCTTTGAATTTGGCCTGCGTTTTGTACCCTTGCCTTCATGAGGTCGATTTAATCTAGGCCAAAATTTCTGGNAATTTGGTCGAAATTCATGGTGCAAGTTTAAATAGTTCTTAAAAATTCAAGAAAACGCAAGCCTTCCCCTTTTCGGTCCATCCCCGGGAAGGGAACGGATCGATTTTCAAGGGGAAAGAGGGGATGGACAGCTAGGGGAAGGGAAGAGGGATGGAAAAAGTCTGGGGGGTCGTTCCCTTTTCCTAGCCTGGTCTAGTCATAATCTATTTGCGCACCTTGCCCCCTTAATAAATTTAATAAACTAAATTGATAAAAGACTGTAAGATCATTGTTTGAATGAAAATCACCCAAATTTACCACCTTGACTACCTATAACGGGAGAACCTACATTCGGATGACCACGGGACCACCAAATTTCCATTTTTTTTTCAAATAATGAACATTTTTTCATGCTGTTATTCTTGTTCGCAATCAAATTTTGCGTTTCTTACAATATTTTTTGAAATAAAAAAACAAACTTCAGATAACTTATTTTGAAATTAGCTTTTTTCAAAAAATATTCGTTTTGTCGATTTTCACCAAAAAATCATCGAATTTAATTTTTTGTTTTAAATTTCGCTCGATTTTTCACCAATATCATATATTTGAAATATATTATTTCTAAAAAATATATTTCTACTGCGAGAAAGATGTAAAATACCGATTTTTGGCCTTTTACTGCCAACCCAGTTCAGTATTATATAAAATTTTCAGCCAACTTTTTTAGGGGACACTACCCCCTTAAATCGGTAAAATGTAGCGACTTTGAAGACTTGAGTGTTGTGTAAATGATGTTTTTCTTATACCTGTCAGAAGAAAGTAGATTGGGGTTAAAAAGTTTGGAATTCCTAAGTGCGAGCGTCAAAGTCAAATACTGAAAATGTTATTTTAACCAAAGATAATATTTCGATAATTAAGTTAATTGTTCTCATGAGACCCTCTTAGGAATCACGCCATGAACATAGTTGGAAAATATTTTTAACTTTTTTGATAATGTAATCACCTAATTAGATTTGTAACAATTTTGATAACAGATTTTCAGAGGGTTTATATCGATTTAATCTTTAATTCTAGACGAAAATGTTCGGAATCATAAGATATTTGAAATTAAGAAGTTTGTAGGGTCTATAAATAGAAAAGTGCCTGATAAGGAAATTTCACTTAAAAACAGTTACTTAATAAGGGTATCCCGGTCCCTAATTTGACATATTCTCGATGAAATGTCAACCAAACAGGGCTTCAAGGATATTATTCAGATTAGCCCCTTTGTATAACTAGCCTTCAACTTACGAAAAAAATATGCCAAAAACTTTTTGTATAACCACACTCCTTCTCACATAAGCGACTAAACAGCCACCTAAGCCAAAACGGAAAATTTATCTCCTCCCAGGTTTAATTTTGTGGCGCAGAGCAAAACGACCGGCATTTGGCAGCTCGCGAGCTAGGCCGCGGGAGGTGCCGCGAAACGTCAATAAACTTGCGCGGTGGGGGCAACTTTCAGCTGAGGGATGTGAGTTCAAAGGTTGTATTAGCCGACTCATTATACTCTAATTTGACACTAGGGGCATGATTTTAAAGGTAAAACTTCATACGAGCGGTTTTGTCGATAAGTGCTATATTTATTCTAGAATATGTAAAAAACCAGTCCAAAATACCGGTTTTTGGACTTTTTTCATCGGAAAATCTATTTCCTAATAGGTTAAATTTTGCAAAAGCTAGCTCTAAACAAACAGAAGCTTAATACGAGCGTTTTTGTTAAATTTCGACCCAAAACAAAAAATATGAATTTTTCAAGGTCACGTGAAAAATGTTTCGAAAAAAAATGTGCTTCAATTTTTTCGAAAGTAGGCTCAAAAAAAAGCCAAAGAAACACTGAACCCGCCCACCGAAAGTTAGCTTACGTCAAGCCGCATTTGAAGTTTTAAGGGTCAAATTGAACAACCGTTCTTTTCCCACTTAATTTGAAAAAACTACTGCGGAAAAAATCTGTATAAAAAACTCAAAAATTTCGAATTTTTTTTTTGTTCTTATTTGGGTTGTTTTGTGCTTTTAAAAACATTAACTACTGATTTGGTGCATTTTTATGACATAATAACTGCAGAAACTGAAGAAGTTGAAAAAATGCATTAGTATTACGGGCACTAACTTCCGTTTTCAGCATATAAAATTCATTTTTTTTACTTTCCAGAACCACGACTGTTGTCAGAAAAATTTGTTACATTTCTTAAATAAACATTTTCAAAAAATTCTAAAATTTGTGAAAAATTGTAAGTCATTTCCAAGGAAATTTTTTTTTAAATCCTTTCTGAAATATTTCTCTAAAAATTTTCCCTTGAGCTTTCCCAAGTTTCATTTTCATTATTTGATGTCAAATTTTTAGGAGAAGACGAAAAACATATTGACTAGCCTCACTTAACTTTACCTGCAACCAGTAATTTTAACCAATAACCGGCATTATTACCGGTAAAAAAATCCGATTTTTTTTTATTATTACATGAATTTTTTATTTTTCTTCTTTGAATTCTGCCCAAGATGTTTTTCTGATTTTCGCTTATGTCGACAGTTAAAAAGTTAGAAATTCACCCGCTGCGCATCCTAGTAATAGCAAATAAATTCGTCGATCGCGAACACAAGAAAACAAACATTTCCTACTATCGTGAGGATTCTTCGACATGGTTTCATTACAATTTTGTATTGATATAGCATTTTTGTAATTATTTTAGCAATTATCGTATTAATTCATATGGGATGTCTACAAGCCGCATACGGAATTTAATTCAGATATATTATAGGTATTAAATTCCGTTTGTGGCTTGTATAAATCAAAAATTAAATTTTTTTGTTTTTCTGTGTTTGAGATCATGGGTTAAATAATTAAAAGATTGAAGGATCAATAATTATATCCAAAACGCTGATGCTATGAAACAAAAATAATTTTTCATTTTTTTTGACCGAATACGTCGAGACAAATATTTATTAGTCGCGACACCATTCCTCAAACGTTTTTATTGGGTGGAGTATGAATTTCTCCAAAAAATAAAATTAAGGGGGTAGGTGTCGGTTTTTTTTGAGCCCTTTATAGAATTAATTTATGATTCATTAATATCGTTTTGACTAAGCTTGACGCCAAGACAATCCATGTGGCAATTATTTCAAAAAACATCTAGACAAGAATCTAGAATTTCAAAATTCGATGATTTTTTGCTCTTACCCGCATAAAACCGGTATTCCACCATTGATAATCGAACATTTTTATTGTGTGAATATGACCCACGCGAAAACGATGCATGACATTAAATTATCGACAATGTCTTAATCGAATTCTAGAAATTTACAATTATTTTAAGCAAAAATGTAAACCTGAACTACGACCTTTGACGCTGACTTGGTTGAACAATTTTGATTAGCTGTAAACCAACTTTGATCATGAAATATCTCCAGCTTAATTTGGGTGGTACTTGGTTTCGATCAGACGAACTTTTTTCGGAACTTTTTCATTTCGGTTCACTTTTCCATTCTAAATTTTCTAGAATTTTATGCAAATTCCTTCTCATGCACTTTAACGGCATTATATATCTCCTAAGTCGAAAAAGATGGCTTCACATTCTAACATTCGTCTAATAAGAAGATTAGAGTTGGAAGTCGAAAACTAGGCAAATCGGCGTTTAAGTGAGATTTAGAAGAAAAAAAAACAAATCGAAAAATTCTTCTCATCACTTTTGTTCTCATTATTCGAGTAACTATGTGTGAAATTTTGAGAACGCTTGTATGTGGGGTCTAAAAGCAGAAAAGATTTAAAAAAAACCGTTTAGTGCTCTAGAAATAACTCACCACTCATGGTGGGGTGATGTATAACAAAGTTACATTTGAGATGTGTAATCGTTAGAGACGAAGGCTAGATCTACAAACGAGTTAACTCAGATATTATGACAATTGCCCTAGAACGTTCTGAGGCGTGATTGAAAGGACCAAAAAGCGAACCACCTACTCCCTAAGAGCAAAAAATGTGACCATACAGTATTTGTCTCGAACGTAATTCGGTCACAAAAATAAGAAAATTAAATTTTTTCATACATCATGTTGGTTTTTTTTTTAGAGTAAAGATGCCAGGTTTTCCTGGCGTTCGTTATTTGAAAACCCCCGTGAATCCAAATAATTGGCGGACGTAGAATTTCTCAATCTACCGGAAGTGCGGAATAAAATTCTACTCCGCCACATTTGGTCACGGGGTTTTCAAATACCGTAACCGCAGAAAAACCTGCATCTTACTTAAAAAACCACTTCAAGCGTTTTGGATATAATAATTTGATCCTTCGATCTTTATTATTTCCAACACATGATTCTGAAACGAAAACAAATATATTCAATTCCCGACTTTATATCAAAAACACTGTAATCTGAGTAAAACGATTTGGCGATCTTAGACTGATTATCATTAATGTACATCAGCAGTCAGATTTGTGGTATAAGCGCGCACCTCCATGACGATTACGAGAACAACTAAAAGTCGATTTCGAGACACGGTTTAATTGCGCATTTAAACTGCCACTAAAAACAATCAGTTGACAACTTTCTTTTGCTTTACCGGTTTACTGGTAACTGGGTTTTAATTATATAGGCAAGTTTGGTGTAATATGTGAAGAAAAACTAAAAATTATTTTTTATTCTTTTCGAAATGCATCGAAAATGAATATATCCATTATTAAGACCACTTGGTAATATTGAGATAAACAAACATTCAAATATACGATTGGGTTTCTCTGGTTGACCATCTTTTCCACCCTAACTTTTTTCACCTTCATTTAGGCCAAATTTTCTCTTTCTGCGAAATTGAAAAAAGCAATTTTCCAATTAAGATTTTTTTCGAATACTTCTAGCTCAAAATACTTTCTTAAACTTATTAGCAAAACATATAATCTTGAAAATGCTGTAATAAAGCGAAACCTGTAGATTAAAACACAAGTGTTAATTAAAATATATCCCTTTATCACACTTTTGTAAATATCCCGGCCCTGATTAGCAAACGTAGTGTGTTTTTAAGTAGTAGGGCCGGGATATTTACAAAAGTGTGATAAAGGGATATAGAACCCGTCAGAATAGCATTCCGGTTTATATCCAGTGAACCGGATGTGAAATCAAATTTAAAAAAATTCTCCATTTAGCTTTTTTTGTCGGCCGTTGAATTCAAAAGCCCGTTTCTCGATTTCAACTATGATCTTCTCGTAATCGTCAAGGAAAGAGTGACACGCTTAAAAACAACAACAACCTGAGGGAGATAATTTAGCGGTTACTTTATTTTGGGCTAAATGTCTATGGAATTCTTCTTACTGAGGTTTAATCATGTTTGTTTCAATAGTGCACCCGTTTTGAAATTTAACTCCCTCTCTCCCTTTTTATGTCCGTATGTGCGTTTATTTTTCTTTGTCCATCAATAACGTTATGCGACATATCACTATCCATTATCGTTAAGGAGGTACCCGTCGGCATTTTTGGCAATCATTTTGGAATTGCCCCAAAATTGTTTTTATACGTAATATAGTTACTCAAATAATTTCAAATCGATTGATGGTGGATTCGCAGAAAGTACTTTTTTCGCAATTTGAAAATAAGTGGGCGGAATAAAAAATGTCTCAATAACAATTCTATGGTTTATATGAGAACCTGTAATGATGGAAAATTTACATTTATATCTCCGGCCCAATATTGCCGAATTTGCCAATGTGTCCGAAGTTTTTGGGCAAATATTGCCACTCCCCTGTAATTCGTAAATAACCCATTTTTCTAAAAAAAATTACCAACATTTTTCGAATTTTTTATAATGTAACAAATTTTACTGTGAGTAACCTCCATATAATTTTATTATCACTCGTTTAGAATAATCGATCCAAAAAAATAGAAAGAAAGATCGACTACATGTATGGTTTTTACTTTGGGTCCTGTTTCTCCCGGTCCGAACCCTACAGTATGAGTCATACAGTATCACTTATACTGTACTAGTATATATAAGGGTTTGAATTTGTCGAAAGTTTTTCAAATATGCGCTAGGCTGATCTAATATCGCAATTTTTAATTGAGCTACTTTCAACATTTAATTTATTTTCAGTTCGCGTTATTCTTCTGGAAAAGCGTAATATTTTATTTGGTATTGTAAGATAATGGTCAAGAAAGGCTCAAGTTTTAAGTTTTCCCGTAAAATTATTTCATAATAACACAACCATAATTGACGTTAACTGACCGCACGGATAACGTGTTTAAAAGTTAGGAATGTTTTCCGTAAATGATAACATGAGATTTTAAGGGAGTAATGGTGGCTGATTTATAGGAAATCTCCGTATATTCAAAAATATTTACACTTTCGAGACTTTTTTAATCACTAAGGGTCCCACAGGAAACAAAATATTTTTCATCATTTTTTAAGGCATTATTACATGTACTGCAAAATAGAAAAAAAATTCTAGACGCGAAAGAAAGTCCTAGTTTTCACCATTAAATTTTGCATAACTGTATTTGATACAGTGAATAACCCAAAAAAAAATATATTAAAATAATTCTCATCTTTTTCAAGGTCCAATTTTGTGAAAATTGAATGGAAAAATTGAAAATTCATTGAAAAATTTTATTTTTCGCTCATGAATTTCTACGGCTATCCTTTCTCAGAAAAAAATCGTATTTTTATTCTTGGAACGCGCTAAAAAGCTTGTTTTTCATGAAAAATAACGCTAACCCCGAATGTCCATGACCTTAATCTTTTTGCAAAATGTAAATCTTTCAAAAAGCGATCAATTTCAAAATCAGCGTCCAGTTAATCGACAGCGTGGTGTAAACCGAGTTTTAAAGGACGAATTTGCGACTATTCATGCTCTTTCAGTGTCAGCAAGAACTCCGGAAGAACATTCAAACAATGATGAAAAGCATTTAACGCCACCTTGTGCTGGAAAAAGCTGAACACTATTTTGAACATATTTATTTAAATTTAACTCTCAGATAATGAAAAGACAACTCGATGGCTTTTGTTATTTTTATTCTTTTTTTCGGAATTCTATCATATACAGGGACTGGCCCCATATGATATTGGCCATATCGCCGGCCCAATATTGCCGAAAGAAACCTACGCAATTTCACAATTGTTAGCTAAATTCCTCCCAGTGTCAAAATCGCCGAAAGTGCCGAAATTTTGTGGGCGTTTGCGGTTTTTATTACAAATTACTTTGAGTGCGTCATGAATGACGTCATATTTTAAGATTTAATTTCCCAAATCTACTTTTTGAATTTTCATTTGATCGCGTTTGGTAGATTACGTAATTCTATACATTCTGGTTACTTTACTTCATTTAAATCTATTGTAAAACCTTTATAAAATTGAAAATCAGAATCGAGAATTTCTGCCAATTTTGAACGTTAATTCCGAAAAAATACAGCTCGTCATGACGACGCGTCAGCTGAAGCACCCCGAAAATATTCGTAATGTAGAAATTTCTAAAATTAAATCTATTTTGTCGACTATTTTTTATTTTCTAGTTTAATCATTTTTTATATCATTTTTTTGACTTGAATGTTATTGTTTTTTCCAAATATGTAATTCTTGCGAAATAAAATTCAGAAAAAAAATAAAATAAACACATTTTCTTAAGAGGGTAAAGTTCTAATTAACATTTTTGTCTCGACTAATTCGGCCGCGTTAATAAGAATGATTTTCTCAACATTTGAAAATAAAATAATAATTTGACTCAGTTATAAAACATAGTTTTTATCAGTTAGTTGATAGTAAGTAATTTTTTTTATTCCGTTTTTTTTTCATTCAAACTGGTAGACTTTCGCGCCTACGCATTTCGTTCCAAAACGATCGTGGCAAACAAATAGTGGGCATAGATATAGACTCTCATAATTTGTGGGCACCTCCTTATAACGCGTCAAACAAGTTGCTTATTACTGAGTAGGGTGGCCAAGAAATTTCCAGGTTGCAAAATGTCGACCCTGAGTAACGGCGATTTTCTTTAAAGAATTACACACCACTACTGTGTTGTATAATGACAATATGGACAAAATATGGCAAAAACCTGCGCTTTTTAATTCGAGTCCGGCCCTCTAAAAAAACAATTTGACGTTTTTCGTAAAAATACGGGTGAAAAACAACAAAAAAGGTCTTAAAATTTTTTCATCCAAATCGTAAGAAATTTTGAAACCGAGACAACGATTTGAAATCTCGAAATTCAGCCCGAATTAAATCTTCGACCATTGAAATATCATAAAACTTTCACATTTTAGAGCATGTCACAATTTTACTCCCATTCTTAATTTTTGCACAAGCTAACCTCCGCCAATCAAAACGTTTAAATTTGGCAAACAGCTACGTCTTTGCCAAATTTAAACGTTTTGATCGGCGGAGGTTAGCTTTTGCGAAAACTAAGAATGGAAGCAAAAATATAACATCCTGTTTGTGAAATAAATTTTTTTGTTACATAAATTTTTCTTTCAAATAAATTTGTTTGTGACATAAATTATGTCAAAAACTGCTTCATATTTGGGAAGTTGATCCAAATAAAAAAAAATATTTTTTTTATAGGCAACAATTTTGATAATATATCAGAAGTTTTTTTATTATTCGAGCCATCGTTGGGTACCCTATCCATGAGAAGCTCATTAAGTGAACTTATCTCAAAGTGTTTTAGATTGGCCGGAGGGTGGGTGGCGTTATACCCACATTCCTCGACATCGGAATGTCGCCAGATCGATATTTATAGTAGCGAATTCGTCAAGTTCAGATCATTAAAATACAAAAAAATATTTTACGGGAGAAACAAAAACGGATTAAAATGTTGTTAACTTCAACGAGTTAATTTGATAATTTTAACGAGATAATTGACTTACGAGAGACTCCCCGTTTTCTGAATCAAAGTTTGACGCAAATTCGATCGCTTATTAAAGGGCACACTCTGGACAAGAAATTATCATTTTTATTTATTTTCGAATAATATGAAATTCTTAATTTTTATAGGTAAGTTAAAAACAACTTTTTTAGGCGTTGGCATATCAATTACGGGGTCCTCTGGTCGTTTTTGCCACTTTTTCAGCCACAATTTTTATATAATTCGGCCTTCAAAAACGACTCATCCGATTGAGTTCTTAGATAACTCAAACTGAGCAGAAATATTCAGAGAAAAATGACTTCAGACAAATGGTCCGAATCAGACCATTGTTTCCAATTTTTCTTAACAAAAACTGATAATTAAAAAATGTCAGTAATCTTATTAAAACATATAAAAATGATGCGATTCGGACTTATCTTTTTATTTAATTATTCACTATATGTTTGAGCTCAGTTTGAGCTATTGCTAGGCCTCCCGAGCAAAAATCAGAACTCAACGACCTTGCTATCGGGGGGTATCGTACCGAGGAGAAAATGTTGAAATGGTTGTTGGTAACTTTTTGACTATGTTTACCTTTTAAAATGCGGTCATCTATTTAAGCATTTTCAACTTTTCCTCATTGGTTAGAACGGCCTTTTTCTGCAACGCCCGTACAACGGCCTTTTCGGACAACGGCCTTTATTCGTTCAACGGCCTGTATCGTACAACGGCCATATCGTACAACCTCATTTTTTTGCTCGGGAGCCTAGCTATTGCAGAACTTAATCGGATGATTCGTTTTCAAAAGCCGAATTATATAAATATGTTGGCCAAAAAAGTTGCAAAAAACGATCAGAGGACCCCGTCATAGATATAACCTGGACCATATTTTTTTGTTTTGCTTTTGTACCCCAGCCTTTTTATTTTAATTTCTGAAAGTTCCAAATAATGTACCTAAATATTTACATGGTTGTAAGGTTTTTCCCTTCTTTTTTCCAAATTGGATAGATTTGAATTCCGCCGTTTTGATTGGTTGAATTTGAGAAAGACCTAGGTTTTTATTAATCGTTCTCATCGCTCTCCAATTTGGAAAAAAGAACGGAAAAATCTTACACCCTGTAGATAAAACGAGATATCTGGAGAAACTAAAGAAGTTTACATTTTTTTCGATCATTTTTAAACGACCTATGATAGGTCACCTATCCTATAATATAAAAAGTGCGTAGGCGGAAATCAGCACTACAGTATAATACAAATTTACGAAAAAGTTCGTTTTTTGATTCTATTATTATTTTTGGTTAGCCATTCTAGCGCTAAAGAGCAAAACATTTTCAACACTCAAACAAAAAATTTGAAATTTTTTTCCGATTTCATTCCATATTGGTTGTTCTCAAATTTTTTATTCTGTTTTTCATTTATAATTGAAATTTCGATATGAAATTCATTTTAAGCCGTTAACGAGTACAAGAAAAAATAGTTAGAAAAATGAGAATAGAAAATATTTGAAATTACCTGAATGTATCAAAAAATATACTGATGATTTCAATCAAAAACGATTTTACCGGACATTTACCAAAAAATATTCGACAAAAAATATCAAAAATCACCGGTAAAAATCGAAAAAACAGCACTTCAGTGACCCGTAGCTACAAAAGTTATATTATGTATAAAACTTTCAAAAAGATATATAAGATATCTATATATAAAAGGTATATTATCAATCTCACTGAAATAAAATATTCTTTGAAAAAAACAAACCTCAGTATATTTTCTATAAGAATAAATTTACCCGAACATATAATGTTCGGGTAAATTTATTATCGTATATCGAAGATTATACTTAATGGTCCCGTATAACTTTGACGTCAGAGACACGTCTAGTACGTGTTTTGATTGGTCATCAGAGTCAATGTGTATTGACCAATGAAATAACAAGATTCATTAGGACTCTGACTTCAAAGTTCTACGGGACCAGTAAGTATAATCTTCGATATATTCTCGGGCTTGAAACAATCTATTTATGTAGTTCTCAAAGGCGAAATATCGACTTATAATAAATTTCATATGACGGTATACCGAAAATAATAATTTTTGAAAATCCTAAAAAACAAATTGTTCAATTAATATCTGAAGATGAATTGGAATATTTTCGGAACGAAATAAAAAAACAATGTTATAAAATTGCAAGAAAATAACTAACGCCCCCTAAATAAGAAGCACTCGATTGGGCTAGTTTTCCATCCTACGCACCGTATTGTTTTTATGACCAGCCAATCACAGGCGCGGATTCAAAAGCGTGGCGTGTGAAAAAGATTTAGGCAATGTTATATTGAATAAATCCTCTTATTTTTAATTTAAATGTATTTTCTTGAAATTTTGAAACATTGTTTTTCACAACGTTTCGAATATATTCTAATTCATCTTCAAATATTAAAGAAATTATTATTTAAAATTTATTTGATTTTTTAAACTATAATTTATGGTGATTAAATTTTGAATTTATTTTAGAACTATTGTCGATTTTTGGTGTATGTGATGTTTGCTGTTTCCGGGGCGTTTGCCCGACGGCGGATCGTTGCAACGCTTGTATCCGAGGTCTAGCAGACGATTCTCTTCCTCATTTGCTCAAACTGGTTTGTCGAAAATTCTGGAGCGGGAGGTGTCACGGTCGAAACCGCTCGGCGTGTCACTTTTATGAACCAAATGAGATTTTCTACGCCCAAACAAAAGACAGATTCAACTGCTTCCGTCTGTCAGACGAGAATAAGAGGTGTCTAGTGTCAGAATTAGACCCCAACCAGTGTCATTGCGAGGACAATAAAAATTTATCCAGAAAGTTGGACGAAAGTTTGGACGGGAAACTTTACGACTTCAGATCGAAGCAGCAGGCGTGCCAGGATCTTGCGCGACTCAGCCGCGAGACTCGCGTCAAACTTCACCCGTCCTTTGATTTTTACTGCGATTTGACGGGATTTAATGTCGTCAACTACCTTTCTTAGATAACAAATTCAGCTCACATAACGGGGATAATGTCCAAAATATATATTTTTGACTTGACTAATTCGGCCCAATTTGGTAAATTTATGTGTTGTCCTTAGGAAAAATTATATTTGACATGTGTAAATCACTCAAGGGTGTAATATTTTTAAGACAAAATTTGAGAGCTGAAATATTTTTCATACTGTGGATAGCATTAAAAGGACGCGAACATGCTCCAACTTTTAGCCATTTTTCAAATAAATTATAAAGTATTTAAATGTTACTGTGGTTTCTGTCTATAAAGACACCCTCTATAAGGACAATTTAGGAGAAAAATCAGAAGGGTATATCGAAGATTCTACTTGTCCGTTATTTTTCACTTACACGTGACAACTGTAACTGGTGACCAATGGGTGGGTCGCCTGGTGAAGAATCGTGTGATGTCATTGATCACCAATCACAGATATCACGTGTGAGTGAAAAATACGAACAAGTATAATCTTCGATATTTTCAAAAAAATTCATATAACACCTTTTTTTCGCAAAAATATGGGTGAAGAGCAAAAAAGGGTCTTCAAAAATGTTTTCATTCAAATCGTATTAAGAAATTTTTGAATTGAGTAATTTTTTGGTAGAGAGCAAAAAAAAATTGTCTTCAATTTTTTTTTCTCACCGGTCATTGCGATAGACAGGAACCACAGTAAGCTTTTTACTAAAAATGAATCTTTGTATAGGTGAAAACGATAAATATTTATTTTTAATAATTATTTGAAGAATAGCTAAAAGTTGACACCTTGGCTCCATACAAGCTCTGCTCGATATTAAACGTTATCAAAAGCCCAATAGTCCTCTGTTATAAGTTTTAAAAGGAGTAAAATAAATGTGAAAATAAAATATAATATAATTTATAAGATAAAAATCGAAAAAACAGCGTTTTATAATTTTTAAAATTAGACAAAACTCCAGCCAAAATTCTAAAAACGATTTATTTAAATATGACTCATTAAAACTTCAAAATCCTAATATGTAATTATTTTACTATGATCTAAGTTATAAATTGTCTTTTAGGAAACTCTGGCCAAAATATCATATTTAAAACCTGCTGGCGTACATCTTTTTTATTAGCAAACAATGTGTTCCCTTTTTTTATACTATTTAATGTGAAATCTGTATACAACCTACCTTAAAATACTTCTTCCATTTTCATGTAAAATGACTCCTCATGTAATATGACTCCTCTCGTCGTAAAACTCAGAAATAATAGCTACTTTAACAATAAGGAAGTCTAGTTTTATCCTTCCTAAAAATATTTCCTAAGTTTTAATTAAAGTAGCTGTTTACTGTATATTCTATTGTCACAGTAAAATCCATTTTTCTTCATCGTAGCTTTTCATAAGCTGGTTACCACTGTTAATTAATTAAGTTATTTGATTGTTAATTAGTGATTCATTATTTGTCTTAACTTTTTGCCTGATTATTTAGATTCAATAAACACACCAAAACCTTATTTACAACTTTATCTCTTGAGTTTAAAAGTCAGATTTGACATTTCTTTTCATTAACTAGCTTAAGGGGGTACTTGTCGCTGGTTTTATGGGGCCTTAGGGGCAATAGTGCAACTAACAAAGTGCACTACCGACCAAATCATCAAAAAAATTTTTTCGAAATTTCCGCGTTTTTCGATTTTTTTTAAGTATTTTTTTCAAAATGAAGTTCAAAAATAACGTTTGCTTTAATTTAACCACTAAAACTGCAAATATCTCCATGACGTAAGCCCTGACGTAAGCCAACTTTCTGATCAGTGTTTCAGTAGCTTTCTTTTGAGCCTACTTAAAAAAATCGAAGCACTTTTTTTTCCAAAATTTTTTCGTTGGTCCTTAAAAAAATCATATTTCGAGTTAGAGGTCGAAATCCAAAAAATGACCGTGCTTATTGTTCGTATTTTTATGAGCTAGCTTAGAAAAAAATGAATGAATTTGAAAAAAATTACAAGGTGGAGATAGTTTTTTCGACGAATTATTGCCAAAAACGGTGGTTTTCTGCATATTCTACAAAAAATAGAGCGAAATTAGAAATTTTGACCGAGATTAAGTTTGGCCTACCACTTTTACAAGTTATGTCAAAATTTCAGATAATTTCGACATAAAACGTGGGAGGAGATAGTTTTACCATTTTGGCTTGGGTCCTTTTGTGTCGCTTATGTGTCAGGGAGTTTGTGCATACAAAAAGTTTTGACATATTTCTCACGCAAGCTAAAGGCTAGATCTACAAACTGGCTAATATCGTTAAGCCCTAGTTGGCCAAGATTTCAGGTTTTTCATTTTTGAACAAAACACTTTATTTCTGTCATCATATCGCCAAGAGTGCCAATATAGCTTTTTAGGCCAAAAACCTTCGGCGATATTGGGCCTCTCTTTCTACTTTTTGAATTTTTCAAATACTGTCCCAGTTAAGGGGGTACGACTCTGATTTGACATTTTATCGGTGAAATATACTGAAACTAACAGTTCATGAGAAAAACCGTAAATGCTAATTTGTAGATCTAAGGGGGTTGTCCATGCTGGAAAGGCTTTTTCGAAGGCTCATAACTTTTTATTCCTTCATAACAATCTTATAAAAATATCAGGAATAGTAGTTCGTAATCTCTGAAACACATTTTACTTCTGACTTTTTTTATAGCATGTTCGACCAACCGGTAAATTGAGTTAACCGCGAGCAATTTTTTTTTGAAAGTCCTTTTTCTTTTTCGCCTTATTTTAAAACAACGTCATTTTCGGAATGTAACAAGCCCTAGGGGTGATGAGCAAGATGTCGCAAGCATTTTTTTAATTTCGCTGTAAATCGACAAAAAAAGTGCGCGAAATCGAAAATTTTGAATATGAAAGTGAGAATTAGACATTTTAAATGCCACCAAAAGATTCCTTGGGTACGGTTTGCTGGAAACGATACTAGCAACTATGGTCTGATTTTGAACAGAAACGGTGCTAGACATCAAAAAATAATTTTGATGAAAAAGTTTATTTTTTTTCTAGAATCCGCTGTGTTCAAAATCAGACCATAGTTGCTAATATCGTGTCTAGTAAAACGGGATTGTGGGTGCTTCCAGGTATTTGCTGGGGAGAAATAAGCCCTTTTTAAAACTCAAATACATTTAGTGAGAATTAAGTAGACATCTATGTTTTCAATTGCACATTGTAGTTCGTAACCTTGAAATGTATAAAACTGATTTATTTCTAGAAATATTTTAAGTTGAGCCGAGAAAATGTAGGAGCAGGGATACCCTTAAATGCATAAAACGTAATTGCTGCTTTTACTCTCCATTGATCTATTTCGTGATATCCACGTATCCAAAAATCATACAGGTTGAATTTTATTTTTTGTCGGTGTTTCACGCATCACTCAATTTATAGTGTATTTTATAGTTAATTTATAAGCTAAAAATCAGTGATGCGTGAAACACCGACAAAAAATAAAATTCAACCTGTATAATGCTTATATTATTGGTCAGAAAAAAATTCTCTACAATCGCATCCGAAAATATTTTATAAATTCATTTTAATTCGCCGAAAATTATTTTTCTAAATTTCTTGCTATATTTAAATATAGGCAAAATGTTAATTTTTTTAGAAAACAGACTATTTCTCACGAACGCTACATGCGATTTCTTCTCTTTTTCAAATAATCTTCGTGAATCTCTAAGCTAAATATCCGACAGAAAGAATTTTAATAATTTCTGTCAGATTTCTCCGCAAGCCACTTTTTATTGCAGCATTTCTTAGCTGCGCGCCATCATGTACATTCTGCATTAGGCCTTAAAAATTATGAAATATTTGAAAAAGACGGCAAAAATCTTAACAATTATAATATTGAAATAGTTTCATTTATGTTTATTTGTTGCTGTGATTATTATTATTCGTAATTTGAGACTATCCTATGTCTAGAATTTGAAATAAAAAAATTATTTTTGCAAGCAAATCTGATATTCTAGAACTAGTCATTCGATAGTAATAAACTTTTTTTTGCTTGCAATTAATTTCTCGTGTGCTGGATTAATAATAAGAAAAATAATACCGAATTTGAGACCGTGGTCGAAAATAACTACTGTACCCACAATCCCCTTAATCTTGCGAAAAAGTACATCACGAATTATTTTTGACCATTACACCAATAGGTAGAGTATCGTAACAAGGGAACATTTTCGAAACTTCAAAATCTATCTCCTCCCAGACGGTATATCAAATTGAGCTCAAATTTTCACAGATCACGTAACGGTAGTATGTCAATCCTTTCTCATGGGCTTTTTTTGATCCGGCGACGGAACAATTCTAGAACGCCAAATAACCGACGATTTTTCACAATTTCAGACTTCAAAATCTATCTCCTCCTAGGATATATTTGCAAAATGGCTCAAATTTTAAGAGACTCTCACGGGTTTTTTTTGCAATTTCCCGCTTAAACTCCAGATATGCTTTTTTTTGGTCATTTTCGAAAAGATTTCCAAAAAAAATGCTTCGATTTTGTTCGAAAGTAGGCTCAAAAGAAAGCCAGTGAAACACTGATGAGAAAGTTGGCTTTCGTCAAGACGATATTTTGAAGTTTTTGTGGTCAAATTCGAGCATACGTTTTAAAAAATACTTAAAAAAATCGAAAAAATGCGAAATTTCGAATTTTTTTGATGATTGGGTTCTTAGTACACTTAATTATCACCCCGTATCAATTTGGAGCATTTTTAATGCCTCTAAGGCCTTTATTAAATCAGAGTCGTCAACCCCCTTAATGAGGTGGTTGATGTGATTGGGACCTTTTCTGAATCGGCGCTCCGTAATCAATTTTTATGATATTCTGAAGTCGATTGTATTTTTTGTATATTAATCGATCTCCAAGATCGAAATTTTGCCTAGAGGGCGCTATATCGAAGATTATACTTGGACGTTCAATTCGATCGTGGCGTCATAATTTCAGTGTTCCGTCAAATTTTAGCCATCTAGACTGAAGTTTCATAAAACTTACGATGCTGTTAAAATTAATCAGCTTAATAAGGCCCAAAAATATCAAAATAGTCGGAGGTTCATTTCGAGACACTATTTCTACAAAATAAGAGAAATTATGACGTCACGATTGAAATAAAGTTCAAAGTATAATCTTTGATATGGCCAAAATCGTATAAGTAAGCTATAGCTAGATATCTAATTTTGTATCTAGCGCCACACGTGGTTAAAAACAAGATCCTTTAAAATTGGCCAAAGCTTCAAAAGTTAAAGTCAAGCTTAAATGAATTTATTATATTGTTTTAGATTTGCTTTGATGTCGGGATTAAATGGGAAATTTTTATTTATTGAAGGAATTGACACTTCAGTTTCGCTTCGAGATTTGATAACTTGTTTCCAACATGCCTCGTCCGTAAGATTTGCGATTGAAAGAAATATGGATCCAGAAAATATGAAAGCTATTTTAGGTACACCATAAAATCAACAGACAGATAAATTCTACGCCAATTTTTTTAAAACTTGATAGAAACCGAAAATTATCTTTATTTTTTATTTGAAAAATGAGCATATTTCATTTTCGATAATTTCATTTCATTCCTTGAGAAGTTTTGACCCAGTGACCGAAATCCTTGATTTCTTTCGACCCAATTCTAAAGTTTTTACAAATATCCTTAAGGGGGTGGTCGTCGCATTTTAAGGGTTTTTAATAGCCAATTGTCGCAAAAGTACAAATCGTCGGACCAACTTTTACCTCTTTTTG
>SCLH01001138.1:146768-158552 GCA_004367855.1 Oikopleura vanhoeffeni | reverse complement strand
TGTTAAAGAAAAAATCTGAGGACAAATAAAATTAGAATAAATTCTAAGACTAATGGCTGAATAATAAAATTCCATAAATTAAGTTTTTCTTTTCATCAAACGGTTTTTTACATCGTGTACCTGACCAAAATTCAGATACGCATTTTTTGTTTTGTTTTTTTCCAGGCAACCGGTAAATGTCGTTCTCAACCGGTAAAATCGGATTTCAGGGAATCTTACATACATTTTTAGACAGTTTTTCACTATAAATTTTCTGGCAATGTTTATTTTGACATCTGGCACCTTCATTAGTGTCAAATTACACTTTTTTTGTATTTTTATAACTTCTGAATATATCCATCATGATGCCCGAGTAACTTAAATCTCTCATTTGCCTTTTAATAGAATAGGGAATAAGAGATTTAAGTTACTCGGGCATCATGATCGATATAAGGATGAAAGTATACTTATCTGGGTAAGTTTTAAAGAGAATTTGTTTGGCAATGTATTTTTTAGAACGACATTTACCGGTGAACCGGTTGCCTGGGAAAAACTAAAAAAAATGCGTATCTGAACTTCGTCAAAATATTTTTTTGTGTCCTTTAAAAAAACAGCTACTTAAGATTTTTCATAATGACAAAATTTAATTCTTCGATGATGACTCATAATTTCTCCCTAAAACCGGAAGTTGTAAAAATCAAAATTGTTGATGTTTAAGAATTGTCCATTGAAATTTGAACGATATACCATGTTTTGCGGGTGTGTAATAATAAACTGTATTATTTAGAGAAAATCGCAAATAACCGGTAGAGCAAAAGCAAATCAAAACCAACTTTTTTAGTTTCCAGTTAAATGCAAAATAACGATTGTAATATCTCATATGGTTAACCGCGGTTCGTCTGTGGAAGCACAGTCAAATCTGTCGCGTCTAAAAAAACTACCTTAGAATTTTCTAAAGTTTCATACCCATATTTAGGGACCGGCCACTGGGGATTTCGATTTCCGAAAGTTGCCTGAATTTCCTCGAGAAATGTTTTCCCAGGTAAATCGGACTTACTGAAAACGAAAGTGACCCTTTGAAATTTCAAAAATGGCCAGAAGTGTCGCTAGAGAGCCCAAATTTTCGCAATTTCACTTTTAATAATAATTGAGGAATACTTCCAAACTTCACTACTAGGGTTAATTAGACCAACTGAAAACGAAAATGACCTTTACAAATTTAAAAAAATGATTTCGCTAGAAAGCCCATAATTTCAAATTATAAGTTTTGATGATAATTTAGGAATACATCCAAATTTCACTACTGGGGTTAATTCGACCAGCTGAAAAGTTTCGCCACCTAGTGGTGGTCAGATATTTTTTAATGGTCATATATATGACTTATATTATTTCTTAGGTTAGGGTCGACTTTACTAATTTAATCACTAAATAATTAACTGCGGACCTCTATTGTAATTATCGATATAAATTTCCTCCCTCTGGCTCGTCCTACCTCAAATATTATCAAATTCCGATAATTTGAAAATCTTGCACTTCGGAAATTTTTTTCAAACATAAATTTTCGTTTTTTTTGCACAAAATCATCAATTCTTAAAAAATTGGCATCCTCGGATTATTTCATCTCTCTTGGCCTATATTTTGGCATCCACGGGTGACATGACCTATTAATGATAAATTTCCCAAATTATATGTTCAAATTTTCTTCGAAACTATGACCAATCGTTTTTTTGGGGGGGTGGTTTAGTATATTTTAGTATATATAGTCCCCTATATTTATTTTGCTCGGCCAGCCACTTTTGGGGCCTACGCAATGCTTTTCTTTAACGTTAGCCGCCTACGCCTAAGCGAATGTAATGACACATGTTTTGCGGGAAAAACATTGAGGTAAGTGTATATGATAGTCTACATAACATTTTCAGCTTATTTTTTTTGCGGACACTAGCCCCTTAATCTGATCTGAGTACATGGGTTAAACGCCTTTGATCGAAATTTACCGTTTTTCGAAGTCGAACACTTGTTTTTCAAACGGCGATTTATAAAGTAAAAATTATGGGTCTGAAAAATCAGATTATTTCCCCTTTCATTTGGAGAAATTTTTAATCGATTTTTTAGACTGAAATTTACAAACGCGCTGGAATAATACGTGAATTTGATGAGCCAAATCCAATCGGCGAAATTGGAGAGATCAAAGGAGAAGTCATAGAAGAAGAAGATGGAGAGGAGGAAGTAATCAACGGAACTTTCGACGAAAAGCTCAATTCACTTTATCCAAAAAGAATATAATCTTTTTTAATGAGGGGACGCCTACTCCCTTAAAAATGCCATCGTACTAAGGTAGTTTTTTTTTAGACGCGACAGATTTGATTTTTTACCATTTTGTCATTATGAAAAATCGTAAGAAAACTTAATTTTTGGAATTTTATTTTTCAGCCATCAGTCTTAGAATTTCTTCTAGTTTCGTATGATACCCACATTTGGTCATTTCCGGTCATTTGAAAATATCGAATTTTTAGAATTTTTGAAAAAAAATTTCGAAAATAAAAAAAAAAAATTTGGCCTAAGCTTTTTTAGTTTCCAGTTGAATGCAAACAACCGTTTTGTTATATCTCATACGGTTCGTCTGTGATGAAAAGTCAAATCAGTCGCGTCTTAAAAAAAACTACCTAAGGGGGTTCGGTACGCTAAATAGATTCGAATGGAAATTATTTTGTAAGCTAATTGAACCAAAAAATAGTGGCTTAAATTGCTCGCCTTTTTTATCCTCGACTTTTAATTCCTTCATAACAATATTATAAAATTGGTCCGTAAATTCAAAGCTTTTTTTTTGATAATTTTTATGGTCGAATGTTGAACCAACCGGTTAATGCGGTAAGCGGGAGCAAAAATCTTAAAATTGGTATTTTTCGTCGCACTTCATAAGACAAACTTTCACATAATCCGAAGAATAAAAAGACGGAAAGTGTTATTTTGTTTCATCGTATATTATACAAACTAATCGCCCTTTTCAGCCAATTTTATTTTCGTCCATAAAATAATCTATTTAGCGTAGATTACCCCTTAATTCCCCCAACGTTTCTTGGTAGATTACTAATAATTTTAAAACACCTGTCAAATAATGTTCAAATTTTAAGACAATTTGTTTAAGAGTGCCGCGAGCGTTACAAGGACACTTCAGTGTATCTAAACAATTCGTTAACATTTAAATAGCAATCGCGTGGAAATAAGTAATAAGTGGCGTGCTGTGTCCTAATAAACGGGGGAGTAAAGAAATTGAAAATTTTTATCAAAAAGAAGAATTATTTTTGCCGGTTTTCGTTATGACCGGACGTTACTGTGGTTAATGACTATAAGGACAACCTCTATAAACATAATTTGGGGAAAATGTCCAAAACTGACGCTTTCTGATTTTGGTCCATCCCTCTATAAGGACAATTTTGGGGAAAAAAATCCAAAGGGTATGAGTAGGGAGAATTCCGGAGATTTGGAAAAGTAGAAATATTGATAGTATCTTGATGATTTTTGGAAATTCTCCCTAGGTATGGGTGAATGTCTTTATATTTTTTTGGGAAAATTATGGTCTTTCAAAACATATGTGGGCAAATAGCGAAGGACAAATTTATAAGGACAATTTGGGAAAATTAGCTTAAGAACATTTGTGAGAATTCTCCTAAGGACAATTTGGGAAAATCTAACCTGTCCTTATAGACAGAAACCACAGTATTATGTTTTCTGCCACAGTAATTTTTAGTGGGTTCATTTTCCCAGGATCGACATTTTACCAGTTTTACCGGTTCCCGGTAAAGTTGATTGATCATTGGTCCTTCGTAATTAACTTATTTCAAGTTTCTGAATCGGCATATTCGATTTTGATTCCTAATTTACATTGCCTTTGGCACCACAGAGCCGATTTTCGACTTGTTACCAGTTAAATAGCGCGGTGACGCAATAAGACATGGACATTTATATCGGAATCTAAAAAGATCAAATGTGCCGATTCCGAGCTCGAATTTGAATTTTGAACTCTGAATATATTTTCGCCAAAAAGCGTGAAATCTTTTTAGGCATTTTAACTCTTAAAAATTCACGGCGTCCTCTCAAAACACTGCTTTAGTTCCAATTGATACACCAAAAGCTGAGGCAAAAAAACGCCTTTTCTAGTTTGTCTACGCGAATTTTCAAAATGAAATGTTTTTAACCCCTGGGCGATGTGTGTGTAACATTTGATCACAATTTAGTCAAAATTACTTCATTTTGTTGTACAAAAATTAATCGACTTTATTCTATTTAGATTTCATAAGAAAAGTATTCGATAAAAGATTTCGGTAGTTTAACCATGGCGTTTGGAAATATAATTGGGAGCTTGGGAGTTAAATTCGATATGAGTATCGATCTAAGTTTAATGTCATTGGATCCCCCACCTCCACCAATTCCACCTCCACCCCAGCAGGTACTTTCATATCAACACCCTAAAACCCGCAAAAGATTTTTTATCAAAACAATTATTAACCCTTGGAAGCACAGAAAAAAAGTTCCGCGGAGGCACCAGAGCCATTTAGGAGGCTCGACTTTGAGCGCTGTTTACAGAAAACTCTTATGCGATCAACCTTCAATTTTTGGTTTATGATCAAGCTGAAGAGTTAAGGTATCTTTTTTTTTTAGGGGAACCCACCCTTGTTGAATCATAATAACTCGAAGGAAATAATAAATATCAACCAACGGTTTTTGTGTCATGTACCCAAGTAAATTTGTAATATGGAAAACGTTTTGTTTTTTTCATGTCGACGAGTTGACCGGTAACAAAGCTTTGAAATTACCGGTTTTTCTGAGGCAAAACATAGGAAATTTCGAAGAAAATTTTTTTTTCGGAAATATGCCGTACAAAATTTTTGTTATTTACACACTTCTGTTAATTCGTTGCCACATAGAGACCGATTTTTATCGAGAAGAAATACATTTCGATTAAAATAGGCGAAAAAAATTGTGCCTACTGAGATTCGAATTCCTGAACTTTCGGTTTTAAAATCAATTACCGGTGAACCGGTTGACTTGGAAAAAAACTAAAAGTTTACCATATCACAAATTTACTTGTGTAAATGATACAAAAAATGGTTTATCGATATCTCTTATGGCCTTCGAATTATTATCCTGATAAGGGTGGGTTCCTCTTAAAAAAAAGCTACCTAAATTTTCGAAAAATCAATTTCAAATTCTAAAAATTTTATTTTTAATTCTAGAAAAAACACTTGAAAAACAGAGTTAATTGAACCACGTCATACTACCTCATGGTATTCTACAGGAAATATATGTTTGTCTCAATAACTGCGCAGTGCTCTGTTCTACTCAATACTTGTCTGTGACTGAGTATATCCATTATGATGCCCGGGTAACACTAAAAACTTATTTGCCTGTTAAAAGAATAGGGAATAAGTTTTTAGTGTTACCCGGGCATCATAATGGATAGACTGTATATCTATTGCCAATCAAAATATATTTTTAAATTTAATATTAAATAGTATACTAGAGTAAATAAGTAGAAATATTTACGTTTTTAGGAAAAAATTGTTAGTTTTCTCGATTTAATGAAATCATTTGATGATTCTTACAATAGTAAGGCAAATATGGTATAAGACTATCACTGGCATGATTTTCATAAATTAAATTTTTTTTCAAACCATATCATTTTTTTCATACTCATATCTAAATAAGATAAAAAAATATTTTCGCATCATTTTTGGATGACCCAAACTGTCTTGAGCCTTTCAAAAGGCTCTGTGCCTCCTAGAATTAACAAAATATATTAACCAAGGCACCAAACTGTTTTTTTTTGTCTGATTGACAAAAAGCTAAATTAGGTCGAGTGGTATCTAATCTGTTACGACTGTAGTGCAGTGCGATAAATGTATTTCTAGACTTTGGCTGTCAAACGATCCAATAATGAGGGATCGGACCCAAGTTCAAAAAGACCACGATTCAATTAAAATACTAATTGTGCTTCATTGTAACTTATTTTGCTCTTTATGTAAAAATTTATTATTTTTGCTTCAATTTGCTTTTTCTTATTTCTGTGCAAAGGTTTTAATTTCGCAAGTAAGATATCTGGGACATTTTTTTTCGAAATTTTGGGAGACTTTTAATTTTTTTTTGATTAATCTGAGATTTCAAATCTTCTCGTTCAAAAATTAAAATTTCACCCGATGCGCATCCCAGTTATACGAGAATGTTAAATTTAACGTCCCGTAGGAGAACGGGAATTATCGCTTTTCGAAAATCGGGACGTAAAATAAAAAAATTTGTATGAACCAAAATTAAATGATATTTCTCAGCTCTCTCACATGCCCAATTTACCTATCTCAAAAAAGACCAAAGGTTTGCTTTTTTTATGCCTTCAAATGATCGGTTAGATCGGAATTTGCACATNATTAACAAAATATATTAACCAAGGCACCAAACTGTTTTTTTTTGTCTGATTGACAAAAAGCTAAATTAGGTCGAGTGGTATCTAATCTGTTACGACTGTAGTGCAGTGCGATAAATGTATTTCTAGACTTTGGCTGTCAAACGATCCAATAATGAGGGATCGGACCCAAGTTCAAAAAGACCACGATTCAATTAAAATACTAATTGTGCTTCATTGTAACTTATTTTGCTCTTTTTGAAAAAATTTATTATTTTTGCTTCAATTTGCTTTTTCTTATTTCTGTGCAAAGGTTTTAATTTCGCAAGTAAGATATCTGGGACATTTTTTTCGAAATTTTGGGAGACTTTTAATTTTTTTTTGATTAATCTGAGATTTCAAATCTTCTCGTTCAAAAATTAAAATTTCACCCGATGCGCATCCCAGTTATACGAGAATGTTAAATTTAACGTCCCGTAGGAGAACGGGAATTATCGCTTTTCGAAAATCGGGACGTAAAATAAAAAAATTTGTATGAACCAAAATTAAATGATATTTCTCAGCTCTCTCACATGCCCAATTTACCTATCTCAAAAAAGACCAAAGGTTTGCTTTTTTTATGCCTTCAAATGATCGGTTAGATCGGAATTTGCACATTCGATCATTTTTTAATCATTTGGGCCATAATATAACTTTTCAGGCTATGTGGCACTAAAGAGTCGTTTTTCAATTTCCTGGTTTTGCCGGATTTTTTTCGAGAAACCGATAATTTTTGGTAAATTACCGGTTAAAAACCGGAAATAGAAAAAATCCGCTTCGCAACTAGACGAAGCCTGAGAAGTTATATCATGACTCAGAATCTCAGAAAGATCGTATGTACCAGTTAAAAACTATTTCGTGGAAAAATTTGAGGTTTTTAAAACAACCAGTCTATTTTATTTGAAATTAAATTTAAATTATTACATATATTTTTCAAATTTATTAAACAACGTTTCGCGTGATCATCTTTCATGGTTTTGAAATATAAGTTTTATTAGTTTCAAGACTTCAAAAATCAGAAATCTAGAATTTTCAAAAAATTGTGTGGGCGGAGAAAAATTTTAATTTTTTAGCCCACAATTTGAAATAGTGGAAAAGTTGTATGATCTTTTGATCATAATTTCGAAATTATGTGCAAATGCCAAAATCGACATTGCGTCATTAAAACTGAATTTTGACATTGTAATTTCATACTAGTAATTACAGGCGTGTAGGTTTTTTACCTTTTCTTTTTTTCGAAACTGGTTACTTGATTTCCGCCGTTTTGAATTGGTTGTCAGAAGAGTTTTCTCAGATTCAACCAATCAAACGGCGGGAAATCAAGGTAACAGGTTGAAAAAAAGAAGAGAAAACCTTTACACCCTTGTATATCAGTAATTATACACACAATGTCAAAATTCACATTTATTCGCGCAATGTCGATTCGGACATTTCCCCTCATAAGTTCAAGGTGACTTTTGTGACACAATTTCAATTAATTTGACAATTTCGCGGTCTTATTTACTTTATAGGTGATTAAATTGGTGATATCATGAAAAATTGGCATATTAATTTTTAATTTCATAAATTTTTTGAAATAAATTTTAATGTCAGAATATTTGAGTAGTTTATTTAGAATTTCATATTTAATTGTAATTCCCGCCTGTGTGTGTTTAAACGGTTAGCACCGAAGGGAATTTTTTCGCTATGTGCGTTTAAACGGACAGTTTGAAAAATTCAGCAGGAATTTTTCTTTCGAATAAATAGTCTTATTTACAATGATGAGATAAACGGAGTAAATGGTGACTAAATCGGCGTTTTCCACATTAAAATATAATCTCAATAAATTACCTTAAAAATTTTTGTTTCATTTTTTTTGATAATTTTTGAGAAATCAACTTAATCAGTAGCATATCAGTTAGGTTGTTATTTGTCACGGATCAAAAGATCAGTTAAAGACCCTACAACTTCCTTAAAGTCATATCGCTCACTGTTATTTGAAAATTTTCATTTCGACTCAAAGTTGATATCACAATGTTTCCTAGTGTGAAGGTTAAAAACATCTTAATTGTTGGGCATCAATGTCCCCATCTGTCCTGTGTTAGTTAAACAGTAAACATATTAACAAAAAAACAAATCCCTAATTTACAAAAAACGATAAAAATTTTGTTATTTTTATAATTTAAGTTTTAATTTTATTTTGTAAAATTATTTTTAAATTTTTTTTTGGGCGCGTCGTTCTTCAAGGGCGGCTTTTTTTAAGTTTTTGGGACAATTTGTGTTAAAAAATTTGCTGTTAGAACTTTGCTTCTTTTAAAAGTCCTACTCACTTAAAAAAAATTGTACTGTAAATAACTATTTAACTGAAAATTTACAGTAAAGTGACTTTAAACGGACAGGTAAAACTGGCCTTTTTATATTTGTTTTGAGTTAAGAAATCTATAGTTTTTTTTCGTACATTACGCATAAGGTAAATGAAATAACACGCCTACGTTTTACTACAAATTCGTATCGTTTTGGATCACACGCCTACGCGTTTTTGTTACCTTCCATAAACTTAAAAATGGTTGTATAACTTTGACATTATTATAAGGAAATGAATAAAAACAATTTATATGAATTTTTTGGTCATTTTTTCAACGCCTCTCCGTTGGGCTGTCCTTTTCAAGTCACTGTACCGTAGCTCTGATCTGAAATCACATTTGTCTGTTTGGAAATTTTATCAGCCAGGAAAAATCCCATCATTTTGGTGGTGGTCAATGCTAACACATATTCAACCACAAATAACCTCTTAAATAATCTTCTAATAAAAAATAAATATTAAAAAATTTGTCGAAAGATGAAGATCTTTATCAGCTTTATTTTTCGACAGTATTTCTTTTTTTATGGTCCGTTTTTAAGATTAGTCAAAACAGAGTTTGGCATAAGTCAGAAACGGCTGGAATCTCTCTGATATTTTAAGGGCCTAAGTGCATTTTGACAGATACCAATGTGGGCTCTTGATGAAAAACTTTTCACTGAATTGATATATTCTTCCCAATATACCATCAAAGTGATGATTCATAATCCAGGCAACTTTTGTAACTAGGGAATTTTTGCATTATGGCTTTCTAAGAAAATTTTGAGTTCGAATTCGACAAATTATGAGAAATTTTGGATAAAAGTTCCAAACATAATAAAAAATGCCTTATTTTTCGTTCAAATTTTTTTTTCAATATTTGTTTCAAATCAACGAAAAAACTCTACAAAATGGCTACTTTAACTTTTCGACATGGTTTAATGATTTTTGGTCAAAAATAATTAGAAATATTTCGAAAATTTTTCTCATTTCTTGTTCAAAAGTTTTCAAACTAATTTTTTTGGAATCCTTAGCTGAAAATATTGAGAATGGCTACTTTCACTATATTTAGTAAAAATAATCAATCTGAAGAAATTCAGATTATACAAAGTAAGCTGAAAAGTGACAACTTGTGTTGAAAAAGTTTTTATCCGAAAATTTTGAAGTGGCAAAAAGTTTCCCATCAAGACAAAAAAATTAAAAAAGTGCAAATCTGTCAAAATGCACCGAGGCCCTAAAGTCATATTTGATATTTTTACTGGCTATTGAGACTGCATTTAATTTTTTTCTTGTACATGAAGTGCCGAGCATGAATTGCCTAGGCTAATCTCGTGCGGGGGCAGGGTATTTTATTAACTAGGGCAAAATCAAACGGGCCAATGAGTGGCGCCCACAAGGCAACAAACCCCTGATTTGTACTGTACTTCAAATATTTATAGTAAAGTTATATAATTATCGGAAAAAATTGCAATACCAAGCTGTTTTCTCGATTTTGCGTATTTTAATGCTTTTTACGAAATATCAGAAATCTAAAAACAGCTCTGTCGTGCAATAGCCAGTGAAAATACTTAATATGACCCAAATTTTCAAAAATACCCTATTGTAAGGTAGGAACGGCAAAAATGGACTAGCCCAGATTTTATTTATTAACGGAGCACTTTTAGTTTTTGTGCTAAAATTGACCCAGAAAAAATTATGTCCCGTTTTTCCAAAAATCAGGTTTTTTCGAATAAAATTTGCCTATCATTTGGCTTGAAATTATTCTTGAATTTATTTTGAAATTTCCAAGCCAAAAGATAGGCAATTTAAAAAAACGGTTGTGCGTTTTTGAACACTTTTCTTGCGAAATTTTTTACATAGATCAATTTAATTCATAATTTCATAGAAATATCAAAATTCACCTAAAAAAGTTTTGTCGGGTCTACCTTACCCTTTTGGCCGATTTACTATCTCAAACTTCGTTTCGACTCCAAAAAACGTAACCAATGCAAAAAAACTTCAGCAAATTAAGCTTTAGCAATTTAAAAATTTCAAGTTTCTCTATTTTAGTCCGAGCAAAATTATTAAAAAAATTTAAGCATTTTCAAATTAATCTCTTCAACTGATTTTTTGGAAATTGACTTCTGGCAGAACTAAAATGCAATTTTCTACTAGCAGGAGCATAAAATTGGATCAGAAATGAAGAAGACATACTTCTGCGACTAATGGTAAATTTTGTCGAATAATTTTTGAAAAATTAAGCTCAAATTTTGAAAATCTCATAAAATGTAGGTTTTTCTTTATTAGGCAGTATATTTTGGTGAGTTTTTAATCCGCATTTTCAAAATCGAGTGAATACAGTATATTTTTATTATAGTTTAATTGAAATTCATCATAACGAGACGGTTTGTTTTTTCCAAAGTTACAAAGTTCTGAAATATTTTTTTTCCTTGCTTTTTCTTTGATCAAAAAGTTTAAGGGGGTTTCAAGAGGGTACCCGTCATCAAAAAAGACCATTTTGTGGTTTTTGGGGCCAAATATCTCGAATACTAGACATGTGAGAACCCAATAGTTTAATAGAACAAAAATCTCGCATCCTTAAGGGAGTACTGGTCGCATTTAAAGACTCAGATCGTTTGAGGCTATCTACGAACTAAATCGGATAAACTCGTTTTCAAACGTGGCGTCGTTTCCCCCCCGCTTTTTGAGGGGCCCAAATAAAGGCCAGAGGGCAATAATGGATATGCCTCAAACAAATGTCAAATAATTTTCTATTGATAGGCATCATTCTGATTTTTACGTATTCAGACGAACGGGACCACAGACTAGAAATAATTTGGTGTGTTAAACCCCCCCCAAAATTGGTATATGTCTGATAGACTGTGGTTGTTGAGGTTGTAATATGTATAGCCCACGTACGGGAGGGGGGGTTGCACCCCCCAAACCCCACCAGATTATTTAAGGTGTGATTAAGGATTTTTCTATTGATGAATATCATCATGCAGGATTGTAATGTATTTTTTCAGACGAAGCCGGCTACAGACGCAAACGACTCGTCGCACTTATTTCAGCATAT
>SCLH01001138.1:133541-143720 GCA_004367855.1 Oikopleura vanhoeffeni | reverse complement strand
TCAAAACGTAACTTTCAATAATCGTTAAATTGGGTTTTTCTTACCGTTGAAATAATTTAGTTTGTGAGGGCATGTAAGAGTTATAGCATTTGTAATATCTATAAAACCAGGATTATAGAAAAGTATTAATAAAAATAGAAATAAAATTAACCAACAACATGCTGAAATAAGTGCGACGATCCGTTTGCGTCTGTAGTCCGCTTCGTCTGAACAAAATACATTACTACCCACAGATTGTATTCCACGACATGCGCACAGATTGCGTGGGCGGAGCCCCTATCTCACAATGGGCAAGTCGAGCCCCATTGGCTGAAATTTTCCCCCATGGCTGGGGTATACATTCTTTTGATAGTACAATCCCTGCATGATGATATTCATCAATAGAAAAATACTTAATCAGACATTAAATAATCTGGTGGGGTTTGGGGGTGCAACCCCCCTCCCCTACGTGGGCTATACATATTACAACACCTCAACAACCACAGTCTATCAGACATTATACAATTTTGGGGGGGTTTACACCCAAAATTATTTCTAGTCTGTGGTCCGTTTCGTCTGAATACGTAACAATAGAATGATGCCTATCAATAGAAAAATTCCAAAATTTTGACATTTGTTTGAGGCATATCTCCTTATTGCCCTCTGGCCTTTATTTGGGCCCTCAAAAAGCGGGGGGGAGAAAACGACGCGACGTTTGAAAACGAGTTATCCGATTTAGTTCGTAGATAGCTCAAACTGAGCACAATTATCTAATGAATATAAACATTACAAATTGGTTTGAATCGGACCAATGTTTCTTATTGTTTTCTGAGATTACTGAAATTTTTTAATTATTTATTTTTAATATTAGTTTTTGTTAAACAATAGAAACAATGGTCTGATTTGGACCAATTTTTATATTGTTTTATTCACTAGACATTTGTGCTCAGTTTGAGCTATCTAAGAACCTAATCGGCTTAGTCGTTTTTGAAAGCCGCGTTGTTTTCTCGCCCCCGCTTTTTGAGGGCAATAAAGGGATATCGACCTGTCCCAATTTTTTACATTTTATGTGTGCGCCTCAACGAGAGCTATCTTACAAACATATTGGCACAATTTCCACAAACCGATTTTTTTTATAATTGTAATGCCGAATCGGTATTGCCGATATCTTCGAAAATAATGGGCTTCAAAAAATAAAATTCACTTCATCGAAATCCAAATAATCAGGAGGACACTCAAACAATTGTTTCAAAGTTTGATAAAGTTGATTTTTGACCGATGAGAAGCCCGGATTTTTTCGAAATTTTTAAAATTTTCGATTTTTTTTCTTGGTCTCTGAAATATTCTAAACAAATTGTTCTTTTTCATCCAACAATATGGTAGAATTCTAATGCTAAAAAACCTCTAACAACCTAAAATGGGCAAAAAACATTTTTCCGAAGTAAAGATAGTGTCTAAATCGTTAACATTTGGGTTTTTCCAAACGACTCATCTGATTGAGTCTAAGATAGCTTTTAATGACACCACATACAGTATGTCACATTTTTGCTTCCGTTTTTTCATTTTGAATAAATCTGATTGAAACCGACTGATTGGCCACAAGAAATAGAGCCTCGCGGTGATTGGCTCACGGTGATTTATCCAAAATTGAAAACGGAAGCAAAAATGTGACAAGTGTATTCAGTGTGAAAACACTAAAATGGCCCGAATCGGATCATTTTTTTTGAACACTTATAATTAAAAAAATTATCATCTTAAAAGTTTCGAATAAAATTAAAAAAGTGGACTAATATTTTTCGATTGTTTTTTTTTCTGAATATATGTGATCATGTTGAGCAATATTATATACAATATAGGCTTTATTTATATAGCCTATATAATATTTTTAAAATATGCGATAAACCACCGTTTTTGGACTTTGTTCTCGGAAAATCTATCTCCTCCTAGGTTAAATTTCAAATTTCTGCAAAGGGTATCAAAACAAATAAAAACTCAAGGGAGCCTAGGTGTTACAGGTTTTCAGCATTGGAATTCTACGATATTTATGGAAAAGAAAAGTACAATTTGTTCAAATTTTTCAGAGACCAAGAAAATTTTTTGAAAATCCGGGCTTTCATTGGTCGAAAATCGACTTACTCAATCTGAGAAACAGTGGTTCGGGCAGGGAAGGGCACGAGCAGATTTTCAAGAGTGGTCGGTTTGGAAATTTGGGCCTCAAAATTTTACAAGATCGGATCGGATCGGTTCGGACCCGAGTTTGAAAATGTGATCGGATCGTTCGGTTCGGAAGCCCGATTTGAAAAGTCAAGATGATCGGATCGGTTCGGTGTTCGCGTGATCGGTTCGGACTGCTCGGATTTTCTATATTGGAATATTACTGAAAATTGAGTTGATTAATTCTGCGTTGACTTAAGTCAAGTGAGAACATTTTTGCCATTACAGTGCTAAAGAGATATAAAAATTTAAGAATTTTGGAAACTTATATCTGTCTAGAGATGAGTTATTTTTATTATTTTTATTATTTAATTATATAATAAAATGAGAAATTTTGTGAAGTGCAAAAATGCCCAAAACTGCTTTCAAGGTGGGGTATGAGCACAAAAAAAAATTTCAATTTATTTTCCACTGCAAAAATATAGCGCCTCCGAATATATCTGCTGACGGTATAACAAACAATGTATCTAAAATTACACAGGTAGGCTAGAACCGTTTTTTTTGTTTGTTTTTAATGTAAAACCGGAATGTATTTTTGGGATTTGACACAAGCAAAAAATGCGCCATAAGCGTTTTTTGGACAGTAGTCTAAGTATAAGTCTATGGTCACACAGATGCTGCTAGACGAAAATACATTAATTTTTGTATTTTTTGCCGATTTTGACACGTCATGACGTAAATGTTTCTCTTTCACATCTCCAAATTTTCATATTTCTATATTGTACCTTTTTTTCTGGTTTATTTGATATATGAAAGTATTAAACAATAGCCATAAGAAGATTCTGATTTGTCGAAATTTGGCAAAGTGAGATTGCCAATTTGGTATGATCAAAATATGCGCGGTAAGCTGGTTTTTAGAGAATATGTGGTTTGATGACACAGCTGGTGCTAGAGCCGATTTTGTCAATATTTTAGATACTAGGAGTAATATTTTTCTTTCGAAAAGATACGCCAAAGCTGTTATCTGGATACGTATTATAAACTAAACCAAATGATCATCAAGATGCGCTAGAACAAACTTAAACAATTGATTTCTTTGTCTATTTTGTCGTAAATTGTCTCACGTCTCCAAACTGCTCATTCTTATTGATTTGAATTGTTGATACATGTAAGAAAATAAGTTTGAAGCGGCCGAGGCGATAATAGAGAGTTTACTCAATTTAATTTTTAGAAAATAGGTGGAAATTCGGCGGAGGCGATATAACAGAGTTTATTTTTTTCAATTTAATTTTGTTGGAAATAGCTTCAAATCGGCCGTTGAAAAGTTATTTGTTTTTTATGTAAAAATAAGCAAATTAATAGAAGGAATATTTTATATATGCAATTGAATTTTTAAGAAATAGGTAAAAAATCAGCCAAAGACCGAAAGTAGTAGTTTTAATATTCGATTGAATTTTGTTGGAAATGAGCCTAAATCGGCCAAAGCGATTAACGGGTATTTTTTGTTTTTAATGTATATTTTTATGAGGAAAATGAATAATTAACAATTCTCATGACATTATCTCAAAATTAAAAATAATTTAAGTTTCTAATAAATTCGACATTTTCTTTGAGAGATAAGAAATATAACCATTATTAATAGAATAATTTAAACTGTAACAATTGATAGTTTTTCTGCAAAATTTGTTGACTTTAATGCAAATAGAACAATTTTTTTTAAATTGACAAAAATAAAAAAAAAATAATCAAAATTTTCTTAAAAGTTAGTAATTTTTCTCAGAAATAAAACTTTTATTAAAATTTAAAAAATCATTAAATAATAGAACGATCTTCTCAAAAAAAATAAAAAAAAATTTTTTAGAGTTTGTAATAATTTGGAAAAATTTCTAATTTTTTTTAAACATTGACTATGTTTGGAAAAAGCTTTTTTCAATTTATTTAAATTTAAAGCTTTTTAAGATTCGTTAGACAACTTAAATGATAGAGCTGATATTTACAAATTAATCTAATTTTTTTTTATAAGAATATGAACTTTAATTTTTTTTAAATTATGAATTTAAATATTTCTTCAATTTGCAGATGTTTTGCCAAATTATTGAAAAAATTTTCACAAAATTTTTAATGACTATGAAATTTTACATAACTTCAGTTTAATCTCAATTTATAAAACTTTCTTTAATTCGCAAAAAATATTACACATTTTTTTTTTTTTTCCAAAATTTAGTTTACATTTCAAAAAAAATTGAAATATTTCAGAACATCTGCAAAAATGAATGAGATTTATGTTTTTATTTAAATTTTCTTAAAAAATTTTACAAGTTTTCAAATAATAGAATTCTGTAGAAAATTTTCAAGAATTTGTTCGATTTTCAAGATTTTTGTCAAATTTTAAGAAATTTTTATAATTTTAAAAGATATTGTAACTTTTTCAAAATTTTTTCGTAAACTTTTTCAAAATTGTCAATGTTTGAAGGAAAGTTTTAAATTTCATGATAAATTCGCAACTTTAAAAAACATTTCGAAATCATAAACATTTAAAGTTCAAAAAACAGCTTAATTTGAGAATTGAAAAGTGAAAATATTTTTTGAATTGGACAATTTTACATGAACATAATACAATTTTGTTAAATAAAGTTTACCAAAAATTAAAAATAAAACCTTTGTTGAAATTATAAGGTTTTTTCGAAATTGGACTATTTTCTTTCAAAACTAACCAAAAATAAGAAATTAAAAATATCTCTAAAATTTAATTTTCTCAAATATTCTTTAACATTGCCTCATAAAGGTTTGAAAAATTTCTCAATTTCGTGAAATTTCAAATTTCTTTCCTAAAATTTGTAATTTGTTTTTAGAATTTTTATGTGTTGTTGTTTTTGCTAATTTGATAGACAATTTTCTTAAACTAATAACACTTTACATCAAAAAATTAAAAATTTCTAAAAATTGCTCCAAATCATAATTTTTAAAATAAATTTTAATAATTTTAATGTAACTTATTAAAAAAAAAATAAAATTTTGAAGTAAAAGAGATTTTGTTTAATATTTCAAATTTGTAAAAAATGAGCAAATCGCCGTAGGCCATAAGGAATTTTGTGTTCTGTATTCAATTTTTTAAAAATCGGCCCAAAAAACAATGACAATTATCTGAAAAATTTAAACAATTAATTTCAAATCGACAATTTTCTAGAAAACTTGTCAATTTGAAAAAAGATTGTCCGAATTTCAATTTAATTGTCAAATTTTTTGGTAAAATTATCAAGTTCAGAAACTTTTAAATTTTGAGAATGATTGGAAATTTGTAAAAAAATTGTCAAATTTCAAAAAAAAATTTTAAAAAAAATTAAAAATATTAAAGAAAATCTATTTTGTTGCGAAAATATTCAAATTCAAAGAAATTTTTCGAGTTCAAATGTTTTCAAATTATAGTATTAAAAAAAAATTATGTTCAATTTTGAAAAAAAATGATAAATTTCAAAAAACTCTTAATTCGCGTTTTGGAATTTTCATTGAAAATTAATGAATACACAAATCTCCTTTTATCGGCTTCGCGCGATTTGGTGCCCTTTTATTAAAAAATTCAAATTCAAAAACACAAAACCCCTTTAATCGGCCTTCGCTGAGTCTTCACAATTTAAATATATACACAAAATCTCCTTTTATCGGCTTCGCGATTTTGGGCTATTTTTTCAACAAATTTTTTAAATTTTTTCGGATATTTTGAATTTTTCTGTCGTATAATAGAAAGACCATAAGTTTTTTTTGGGCTGCGACACAAAACATTAGGCAAATAGCAAAGCTGATTTAGCTCACATTGAAATTTTTTAACTTTTTTTCAAGTTTTTTAAAAAATAATAAACCCAGTAATCCAGAAAACTATTATGATTTTTTTTTCTCGAGAAAAAGTTGAACTCACTACAGTAGTATGGACTTTAAACGAACAACCAGACCGCATAGGGGTTGTTATATATAATAATTGTATTCTGGGCGTCTGCTAAATACCCATAATAAGTAGGGGCACAGTTCAACTATTTATTTAAAAATTATTTATTTTGGTCAAAATTTTATTTGTTAAAAATGGATTTTTAATTTTGTTCAGAAAGATAGATAAGTTTATGGGCTGAGGAAGAAGAATTGACAAAAACGTATGTAGAGACCAATTTTTATCACATAATAATTATGAGTTTTTTTCATTTTTTGTAGAAAATAAAAATCCACAAAAAAATTAAAAAAAATTTTTTTTTCAAGTGTACTTTTTTCATTTCGCGTTTGATTAAGCATGGTGAGGAAACGTTCCCGGGTATTTTCAAATACAATCACGGATTTTGATATTACAACACAATTTTCGTCACCTAGTTAGTGGTCTGAGAATTTATGGGTCATATTTTTCTTAGTTAGGTCGATAAGTATTAGTACAGCGTGAATTTATTTGTATGGCAACTTAAAATCGAGAAATCTAAGTGGCTAACTTTAGCATAATTAACAATAAAGTTTTAGAAAACAGCTTGGCACATTTTTTCGTACAAAAAAAATTCCTTCTCGGCCTCAAATATAATTAAATGGCTTAGCGACCTATGGGCATCCTAGTCACAAAGTTTCTTAAACCCTCCCAAAAAAATCGACTTTTAGCGCCATGTGTTTCATCTCAATTGCAAGATGATTGGGTGAAAAGAACAATCGAATCTTCATAAGCTCATTGTTAAATTTTTTTATTTATCATAAAAAACAGAAAAAAGAAATGAAATTTCAAAAACCTAGACCACTGACTATAGGACTATAATGTTTATTCAAATACGGTTTCCAGAAAACACGCTGATGCGCTATATTGTACTACTATTAGTATGCGATTCTTATTGTCCAATTTTACGAATGAGAATCTCAATGTCGACACTTTTTTATTTTTCTAATTTTTATCTTCAAAGAATCAGAAAAAAAATTATGCGAATGAAAATATACGGCTCAACATATATTCGCAGGTGCTAAATTCGGCGATATTGCAAATCGGTCATATTGGCACAGTCCGGCGATATGGTAACAGAAATAAAATTATGGCCAACAATGAAAAAACGGTAGGCGGTGAAATTAAGTCATATGCCCTGATTGTAATTTATTTTATAAGAGTTTTTAATAGTTCAAATGAATTTATTACCAAATTCGTGAATTAAGTACTTAAACAAACGCTTCCCTAGAAAAGTTGAAGAAAATTTGGCCAAATTCAATTTTTTACAAATGACGTCATTCATGACGTCCACAACATAGTTTGAAATATAAATCTCAAAAAAAGCGATAATGGCACATTGCGAAATCTGCCATTCAACGATATTGACAATCTAATTATTAGTAAAATCGTGAAATTGCGTAGTTTTTTCGTGCATATCAGGGCCTTCCCCTGTATTGGAAACTTTTCGAAATCTTTTAGGATTATTATTAAATTTCGAAAAATTATTTTTGAAATCCGTGATAAAAATAAACGCCCACTGTAATGTTCGATTTGAAATGTTAATTACTCCGTCATTTTCTGAAATAATTAATTGAAATCGTAATACTATAATCTTTATGAAATTTAAGGATAAGAAACACGTTTTGAAGCAGTAAATTTTATTATTAACTTTTCTGGTGCGCAAAAGTATCCGATCTGATCACATATCCGATCAATGCGGACATTTTGTGATTCGATGTGTCGGTTCGATCTGTCTCGGAAGCAAATCTCAAAATTTGAAGATCGGTCGTTCGCGGCCGATTTGAAAACAACGGATCGGATGGATCGGTTCGGAGAAAAAACCGATCTGATCGGTTTGCTCGGACCTGCTCGGTATTTCGAGCAGAATTTTAGCTCGGACGCCCATCCCTGTTTCCGGAGTGTTCTGAATCTCAGATTCCGATAACTATATTATAATTTTTCGGGCTAATATTTGGGAGATATCGACAGTTAAAATTTCAAAAATTGCCATTTGTTTGAGAAAAGCTAGGGGAGCCGTTTTTTTTTCAATTTGAAAAAAATTGTTCTTCGATTTTTTCGAAGTAGGCTCAAAAAGCTGGGGAAACTGAAGAGAAAGTGGCTCACGTCAAGCCGAAATTTTTGAAGTTTTAGGGGTCAAATTGAAACAAACGTTATTTTTCCACTTAATTTTGAAAAAATTTCGAATTTTTTTGTTCTTCTTGGGTTGTTTTGGTGCTTTCAAAACATTAACGATTGATGTGTGCATTTTTATGACATAATAGCTTGCAGAAAATGAGGAAATAGGATACCCTTAATTTTGAAAAAATTTATTGGTACTTTGAAATTAATAGAGGAAAAAAATTCCAAACAAAGTTTATTTCGAGTTGCGTAGCCTAGCGTATGTTTTTTAAATTTTTCATCAAAAAGGAACTACGACTGAGTTTCCAGGAAAAAATAAATCACTTTCAGGGTCTTTCAGGGAATTTGTGCCACAAATTTTGTGGGTCAAAAAACCCTATTTTGGTCAAAAATTGGATTTTTCGTAATAAAATTATAATTTTTTTGGAAAATATTGATTTAAAAAAAAAGTATCCAAACGAAAAAACGCGCCTTGAAATTGACACAACCAGTAGATGTGGAAAATCAACCCTGAATGGTCGATTTTGGCCGAAAATCGATTGGTGGCCATGCTACCTATATGCTTTATAATTTTTTGTAGAATGCGTAGCCACAACGTTAAAATCACAGCGTTAAAAGGGTAGTGGCTCGCATTTTAACCAAAAAGTGCATAAGGGAAATTGAATTTTAAAATAACTGTCAAATTCGTCCTCGTAGTTAAAATTTTCTGTCCTCTTAGACGAATTTGACAGTAATATTTCCAAAAGCCGAAATGTGAACGGTTTGGCCATCCTATCTTAATCTAGGGAGTTAGCTGGGTCGCAAAAATGTTGATTGAATAACGTTCACCTGACAAATAAGTATTTTTCTATTCTTGGGCAAGCTTATCCCTAAGGGTAATTTTTATTACTTACTGAAACTGACGTACGGAATAATTGCAAAAGAAAGAAGTATTCCTGATCAGGGATCGGCAAAAGGTTCCAATAGTTCTAATACGATCCTGTTAAATCTTGCATGACCCTTTCCTGATATGTAACCAAACATATGAGCATAATTATCCAGCCAAGGTAACATACCAAGTAAGAATAAAGAAACTATAATGGTTAATATCAAATCATCAAAATTTGACCAAAGATTAGGTGTCTGGTAGACTTGTTAACTTTTGAATTTGTACATACTTATGATGATGCGAGTTATAATATTAAGGACCGGGATTCGAACTCGAGACCCCTCGATCTTGTACGAATATATTATACTAGGGTTGATATGCAGAACCGTGCATAGTCTAGTGCATGACAGCCGGGGTATGAATCATACAGTATGATAAACCGTAACAGATCCAACCGTACCCAGATCCAGTTTTCTCGAGTTCGCATCGAGGGCTAGAAATTACGACTATTAAACAAGGGCTTTTAACTAAAAACGAAGTTCTAAGGTAGAATTTAGAAACAACGAAAATTATCAAAAAAATATTTACGGAAGAATTTTGCGGGGATTTTAAAGTTTTTGCTTAAAATGAGAATTTGAAAGAGTGATTAAGGAGGTAGCAGCGATGTGGCAGATTGAAGTAAATTTAACTCACGAAAATAATTAGTTTGTTTATTTTTTTGTTCTTATTATCGTTAGCTGATCAGAATAAATTTGTATCAGCTCATTTAAATCATTTTTATCTATTTTAGGAATGATTTGAGTTCGAACTTTTACTTTTGAATTCGTAAAATTTTCAAAAAAATTCAAAGCATTAGAAAAATTTTACGCATTTTTCGTCCAAAGTTTTTTCTGACTTTGTTTTTAAAATTTGTGAAAAAAACCGTAAAAAATACCCACTTAACTTTTTTCATGCATGTCTACATATTTTCTGACCGCTGTTTGAATAATCATAAAATGATTATTTCTCATTTTTTGTCGACTTTTATAAAAATATTATGAAAATTTTCCGCAAATCAAGTCCAAAAATTATTATTAGTGGTTTTTCGAAATCTCTATAAAAA
>SCLH01001138.1:87787-112572 GCA_004367855.1 Oikopleura vanhoeffeni | reverse complement strand
ATTCCCTTGTGGCTTCCTTCTGTCTCTCCGACTCGCGGTTCTCGTGATCGCTTTTTCTTCCCTTGCTTTTGTGTGCTGTTTCCCGCGTCGTTCCTTCCTCTTTCTGTCAGTCTATGTTTTTTTAAAAAATGTATTTTGTCATTAGTCGCCCGACAGGAGAATCTTGTCTGAAAATCTGGGTGAAAAACGCCTATCTTTTGCCTAGGAAACGTTGAAAAAAAAGCCCTATCTTTTTTCCATAACTATACGCCGCACGCAGGAACGAATAAATTTATTTTGCAAAAGCGTAGGTTTTGCGGAGCTTACGTAGGTTTTTATCTCGGGTTCCAAACTATTACCGCCGCACCCGCTGTATGTCAGCTAAAATCTCTTTAGATTCTTCGGCCCGAATCGGGCTTATTTTCTCAAATATTGAAAATATTGAATCTTTTCTTTGGTCTTTCGGCGGATTAGCTCAGTTTCCAATAAAGTTAAAATTATAAATATAAAAATCTTGTTTATCAGCCTAATTCCAATTTGGGGCTCATTCTTTTTATAATTGAAATTTTATATTTAATCTGGTAAAAAATTTGATTCAGTTAATAAAATTTTTTGCTGACAAATTTCGCGACATTTGGGAAATTTAAAAAATTAAGACGAATTACTGCTTTTCAAAAAAGTAATGTAATCCCCCCTTTTTTCTTCGCGAAATTTATTTTATCCAAAAAATATATAATTCGATAAAAAATTCCAAAAAAAATTTAAAATTTTTCTTGAAATCATATTAATCATTAAAAATGTTTTCACCAGTTGTCTTGGATTACAAACAAATTTTTTGAAAAGTGGCCTTAAGTTGTGTGGAAATTTGGCTTGGCGGTTTTTATGGACAAAACGACAAAAGATTTCGCCTGTTCCTTATAGACACACACGACAGTCATCGAAAAGTAGAAACATTTATAAAATTTAAATGTTACCTTTCACTGATGTTTCCACGCACTTTCCCATCACGAAAATATAATGCCCAGACATTTTCAAAAAATGGAAATTTCAAACCAATCGGGATCCAAGAATGGATAGTTCAAAAAGTTCCCTTAGGAAGATATCACGATTTAAAAGAAGACTAAACTAGGAAAAACTGAGTAATTCCCGGAATTTACCGATACAGTGCTTTTGTATGCTACACAGTAAAAGTGGCACTTACACGCAAAATTAACAATTTATGATGCTTATAATTTAAAAACTATCGTAAATGGCACGGGATTAAAAGTGTAGAACGAAATTAACTCAGGTGGTGTTTTTACGACGCGGCAGATTTGACTGTGCCACCACAGCATGAACTGTATGAGGATATCACAAAACGGGTTTTCGCATTCAACTAGAACTAAAAAGGCTTACAAGGTTCAAAAATTTTTTTTGAAATTTTCGAAAACTTTTTCGAGATTTACCTTTACTTTGTTTAGGGGGTTGTATAGGCAGTCCATATATTATGGAACTGGACGTGCCTTCAACTTAATTTCAGGTTTTGATCTCAACGTGGGCGTGTTTAGTTATATGTATTTTAAAAATTGTGAGAAAAATCTAAATTTTCCAAAAAAATATTGAAATTTTTTCTTTATAACTTAAAAATGACTTAAGGGGGTGGTGTCGGATTTTTTTTTAGCCTTTATAGAATTAATTTATGTATATTAATATCGGTTATGACTAAGTTGACCAAGGAATTCTCATGGGTGGCGAATCTATTTTTTTTCAAAACAATCTAGAACAGAAATCTAGAATTCAAAATTTCGAATATTTTTTGCTTTTAACCGCATAAACCGGTATTCCACATTGATCTGACATGTTTTTAGTGCGTGAATAATGGACCACCAAAACCCGAATGGGCATTTGGGGGGGGGAACCAATTTTAAAAATTAATTTGTAAAATGTCTTAATCGAATTCTAGATTTTCAATTATTTTTAAGCCAAAAATGTTAAACCTAATTATCGAATTAGACGCTGATTGGTTTAAAAAAATTTTTTGATTAGTGTAAGCCAACTTTTGAATCAGTGAAATCTCAGCTTCAATTGGTGTACCTTTTGTGTTCGATCAGACGAATTTTTTTCGGAATTTTCATTTCGGTTTACTTATAGTCATATTTTCTCAGAATTTCTAGGGTGAAATTCAAAAAATTCCAAAACCATTCATAATGACGACAGGATACTTTATACTACCTTAGTCGAAAAAACGGCTTTCTTTCTGAACCAGTTGGTCTAAAAGAAGATTAGAGTCTGAAGTCGAAAAATTGCTAAAAATCGGGCGTTCAAATTTGATTCTAGAAAATTTTCAAGAGCGAAATTCAAAAAAATAAACTCCAACATATTAGTAACCTCACTCTTCCGTACTCTGTGTAAATTTTTCAAGCGCTTTGTATGTGGTGGTCTTAAAAGAGATAGTTTAAAAAAACGGTTTTAGTGCTCTAGATAGACTCGACCACCAGGTGGTGTGATGGTCCAAGCATTGACTTTGAGATGTGTAATCGTTAGACGAAGGCTAGATCTACAAACGAGTCATTCCTCAGAATTTTCACAAACTACCCTAGATTTGTCTGAGCGTTGATGAAAGGTACCAAAAAGCGACACCCACCCCCTTAAACGGGGTATATCTGGCAGATTGACATAGTCACCATTATATATTTTGAAAAACTAAAAGCCTAAGAGAAAAATCGAAAATGCTTATTTTGTAAATCTATCCCCCTAACTTGCGAAAAAGTACATCACAAAGTTATTTTTGACCATTACACCAATAGTATACAGTATCGTAACAAAAGGACATTTTCCAAACTTGCCAAAAACTATCGCCTTCTCGACGGTATATCAAAATTGAGCTCAATTTTCACAGATCACGTACGGTAGTATGTCAATCTTTTCTCACGGGCGTTTGTTAATCCGTGGCGACGCAAACAATTCTAGAACGCGAAATAACCGACGATTTTTCAAATGTTCAGACTTCAAATCATTCTCCTCCTAACGTATATTTGCAAATGGCCTCAAATTTTTACTCAGTATTCCAAAGAACAATTGTCATCTTTAAAAAAATTTACTTAAGGTCGAAAGAAAAATGCGAAAATTTCGAAAAACAAAATTTCTTGATGATTGCGGTTCTTGTACACTTAATTGTCACCCGTTTCAATTTGGAGAATTGTTTAATTCCCTTTTTTATGCACCTTTATCTTAATCAGACAGATATACGGTATATATCATATACCTCCTTAACCCGTGTGAGCATAACCATTATATAGAGTGACTGCATATTTAAATCATTAAAATATGCAAAAAACATCGTAGAATATGTCTCCTTCGGAAAATATAAAGATTTGCAAGGATTTCAAAAAGATGACCTTATTTTTTTGAGAAAATTTTGTTCAAATTCTTACGGAGGTATATTTTTGAGATGTTTTTTTTCCATCTTTTACTCTAAAAAATTAATGCGACTATTGGCGTCAATTAAATATTTGAAAATAGCCAGTTTTAGGTAAAGTGTTGTTTTCCATGGTGTACACTCAAAACAAAGATTAATTGGTATACCAGAAAGATATTTTTTTCAAAGTGATTATTTTTTCTAATATATTTTACAATTGTTAGTATTATCGAAATATTTTAATTATTAAAAAAATTAATCGAGCCATTGAATATTGTCCACAGAGCACTTGATAGTAGTATCAACTCAGAGCAATAATATCAGAAGTGTGACTATCTGCTTTTATAGGGGACAAATAACCTTTTTTTTGAAAAATGATGATCTTGTCATCAAATCTTTAACCTCATTTAATAAATAATTGGTGATTGATTATATATTAAATCAAATCAGAAAAAGACGATGACATAGGTCAGATCTTGTGCATCGATTCGCAATACCAACTATTTGTGAACACCCTGGTAAGCTTGTATCAGTGATAGCTTGTACCTTGTCTTACAGTAAAATTTTCTAGACTTAAAATCAAAATTCTAGAAAAGAATTCGGATGCAAAAATATAGTCGTTTGAACTTCCTTATATGCAAGAAAAAATGAAACTCTAACTACGTGGGCTTTCTGTAATTACGCGCTGAACAGTCACCTATTATATAGGTGTCGGTGCCTTGGCGAACTTTTTTTCTGTTGCTCAACACGGGTTAGTGTCTGAATGGCAGAATGTTTTTTTGCTTTTCCGCGAGAACGGTAAATAATTTGGCCATCAGTTATACCGGTTCCAGAAGCATGATAGTTGCCGAATCTTTTGCATACTACTCGAAACATTGTACGGATGACCTTGAGCCTTCAAAAATATTTTCCAAACTGTGATGCCTGGAAGTTAACGGGGTGACCGACGAATATTTGCGCTCATTTAGGGCCAATTTTAGAAGTGACTCAAAATGTTTTCAAAACCTGTAATATAATTTTTGGCAATTTGAATATCAATTGGTGGTTATTTTCCAAAGCTCACTAAACTGAGAAATGTACTTTTTTTCGAGGTGTGAATAGCGAGGCGATTAACAAAAAAGAGGAAAAAAATGTTTTGAAAAAATTTCTAAAGTCACTTGTTTGATTAGAAATGAACTCAAAAATTTTTCAATGTATACCACAATTGCAGGAACAGAATTTAAAATTCATTAGTGGTATTTCAAAGCGATCATCAAGGCGAGTTTAAAACAAGAAAGGAAAAAATATTGTTATTCTGGAAAAAAGTACTTTACGAATCACTTTTGTTATTATTCTTCGTATTAAAGTTATCTTGGTGTCAAGAGGACCTTTAAGGTTTGAAAAATGTAACATATGATAATCAATCTAGTTAACTTACATTGTAAACTTTCGTCATCTCGTATGATAGAGCAAAATTGATAAAACTGGATTTGATTTTTGAAGTTTTTTGGAAAGAATAAAACTAGGTGATTGTTTTGTATTTTCAAATAACCTAACAGGCAAAAAAATGGTATCAAAGAACGAAAAATTAGAGTTTTAGTAGAAAAAATTATTTGCTGTTGATCACAACTTTTGCAAATCGGATTTTTCAGTTGTTTGATGGACTAATTTGGTGAACTGCGTTCAGTATCAGCTGCGCGTCCAGTAGGAATTTTGGACCAAAAATCGATTTGAATCACATGTCGGAACAGCTAGTGAATTATTGAGCGTTTATTATGCGAGTTCCTGATTGAAAAGTTTTCCACCTGAACGCAAATTAAATTTTCGCCAGCTTTGAAATACTGCATTTGGTATAGTCTCAGTTTTCATTTACTGCTCAAAGTACAACGCATGGTAGAAAATTTTTATTACTATTTTGTGAATCGCGATTGTCAAACTGAGTAAAAAAAGACAAATAAAAAGTCAATTTGTGAGAAAACAATTTGAAATTTTTTTTCTTTTTTTTTCCGAATTATTGCCTCAACTCAAACTTTGATGCGCGTCTGAAAAAGTGAGAAATGGTATCAAGAAGTTTCATGGTCGGCGATACATTTTTCTCAATTGCCTCGAAAATGTTCTGATTGATAAAATGGAATTCATAAATACACTACGAAAAAAAATACGACTTTTAGTGGCAAAATAATGGCCAAGAACACACTTTTTTGTTATTTTAAAGCACTTTTAGGTGAAAATGGAAAACGACTAATACCAGTTTTTTTGTTATAAAATGATACGATATCTGTGAGAAAATCACATTGTGTTTATAAATAAACAAAAAACCTACCGACTTCAAAAAAATTTTGCTCGCGGTCACTCAATTAATCCGGTTGGTCGAACTATGCTGGATGAAAACATTAGAAGTAAAATTTGTTCCAGAGATTACGAAACACTATTCCTGGAGATGTTTCATACAGATTGTTATTGAAGGAAAAAGTTATAGCCTTCGAACATAGCCTTCCAGCCTATACAACCCCCGTTAAGTATATTTAGAATGATTTTTCACAGATGACAAAATTTAATTCTTCCGGATGATAAGTCATTCATTTGATAAGTCAGTATTTCCCTAAAACCAGAAGTTGTTGTATGCCAAATATTTGCAACCAAGATATTAACAGATTTTTGAGTAGTCGAATTCTTCTAATTGAAATTTGTACTCTGAGGTCCGTGATCCATATAGAATGTTTTCAAGTACTTGGTGTGACATAATTAAACTGTAGTTATTTAGAGAAATTCGCAATATATACCGGCTCTCAACCTTGCACATTCATAACTCTGACCTAGACCGGCCAGGTAGAGCTGCAAAAACTAATCAAAAATTTTTGCACGTGTAGCTTTATTTAGTTTACTCCAGTATAATAGCAAAGAGACCGCCGTCTGTGCATATTATACGGTTCGATCTGTGGTGGTAGCTTGCTAATTTCGTATCGAAAAAACTACCTCATTGTCTTTCGGTTTATTTCTATAATGTTATATTTAGAATAAACAATCTGATAATGGCACTCAAAATAACTCCCAACTGAAACTTCAACAATTCCTATTCGACTCGCGTCCATTTTCTGCTCACCCTGTTCGATCCGACAAAAAAGTAAATTCGCGACACTGTCGGAACATATTGCATTATGTTTGCTTTTGCTTTGACCCTTCCATGCTTTACTGTTACCCATTTGCTTTGGACGATCTGTAAATGTATCTGTCAGAACAACATAACTGTTCGTCCGCTTCTTTATATACTTTGTTGGACTCTATTGGTGGACAAATGAGGGTTTCTCATGAAATCACTATGTTTTCGTTTTTTCAAGTTTGTTCTTATAGTCAACTTGTTGATCTATCTACTCTTCTGTATTTAAATATATTTTCTATTGTCGTAGAGCTAGTTTTTTATAAATAAATATATTTATATAGAAGAAACATGAACGGCTGAAAGATTTTGTCAACAACAAAATTTTGAGCAAACATAAACTTTGCGTCTGGTCTTGGCTTATAGCTGCTTTGAGCCTATTTTGTTCATTGTTTGAAGCATATTGCGTTCATGATATGATTTAAGGACAGGAAGGCTGAGCATAAAAACTGCCAATATCTTATCGAAACGAACCCATCTTAAAAACGTTTTCAACGGTCAGCACTTGCGGATCGAATCCCAGGATGGTCTTGCTTTTTTGATAGTGCAAGGAATAATTAATCTTACCATGTATGATCTGCGAGAACGCCTCCGAGCGAACTCCCTTAATTTGTGTTAGGTTAAGAGAACTGCCTTCGTGGGTCAGTGTGCGTTATGACGCACTCCAGATTGTCCAATCACAGCGAGGTTCGATTCGTTTGGAAAGTTACTCCGAGGTTAAGTTTTGCTTGGGATGAATCATTCAGCCTTGCGTGTCGCCGCTCTTAGATAATTCGACTCAAAATAAAATTGAAAGAAGAAGAACTGACTTTGTAATGACGACGTCGTAGGGCTGGCCTAAGGATTTTTTTCAGGCCGCTTGTAAATTCGTCGGGATATATAGCGTATTTTGCTGTTAGATTTGACAAAGATACTCATTAGATGCAAATGAGTAACAGATTTGAAATCTCAAAATTTGGAGCACTTGTTAACTCTTCGACCTTTTTAAGAACCTTAAGAGTCGAAAAAAAAAGTTTCTGATTCATGTTAAAAAATGCTTCAAAGTTCAGAACTAATAGAAAATTTAACAAAATTTTTTTTTGAGATTATGAAATTTTTTTCAAAAAATTCTTAATTAAGGGTTTTGGGCGTTGAAAATCTTTCATCTATTTTTGACAAAACTTCAAATGATGTCGTAGAGCTTCATTTTTTTTACAGAAACATGTAGATATTTAAAAAACAAATTGTTTGAATAAGTTTTAATTTTTCTTTTAATGTGTGCGCTAAAGAGTATTGCTATTGGAAGAAATTTTCTATTTCAGGGGAAAAATCGAAAATTTTTTTTGTGAAAGTATTCATCAAATCAGATATTACTAACACTTAAAAGCATTATCAAACGCGATTTGTGATCTCTAATTAAGTTTAAATACTACCCTTGGCCATTTTTAAAGTACTTAAAAGGGGACGGTGGGGGCTTTTATAAATGTGGCTTTTTACACATTTTTCAAGAAAATTTCTGGAAGAAACCTGGCTTCAGAATATTTTTCTTTGCAAGGAGTAGTACAAAGACTCTTGAAAGAAGTTTAGTTGTCCGTACGTATTTCAAGTCGATCTCGATCTTTAACCTAAGCATAGAAAATATGTTGTTATAAGTTTCTCCTAAAACTAGTAAAACCTACTCCTCTTTCATTATTCATTAATTTTTTCTTGTTATTCTGAATTCAACTTTCAAATTATGGAATGCGCATGCTCCGAGCCAAAGCCTGTTTGTAAATTTTGCCTTAGTAGGTCGAAACGGCTTATTTGGGGACCCTCCACGGCAAAAGCCTACCTGCTTCTTGACAAATATTAAAAGTTTCGCATTTGTTCGATGCAAATCAGCGCAAAACCTGATATAGGTCCGAGGCGAATAGTCCGACTTGTTCTCGTCCAAAGTCCAGAACGACTTGTGTAATTTCTTGGTTTTTGTTTAAATTCTCAACTTTAAATTTTCTAAAACCTACTTTATTTGAAAAAAATTATAAAATTTAAAAAAATCCTGCGTAGTTAAAAAACTGCGAGTGACAAATTGATCTACAAAATAGGGCAATCAAAAAGTTATTGTAGGAAATCTCAATTATCGTCGCCCTTAACTTACAGGGGTGGCCACAAGCGCACCTTTAACGCCCATCGGGTGACACTGACTTCAAATATAAAATTAGTGTTTCTGACTTAAATCGGCATGAAAAAATCTAATGTTGTTTACCAAATTTTCTATCTCTCTAGAAATTGTTCTAAGAATTTGAAAATTCGTCCCTTCATTTTACTTCCTGTCTCCAATTGATATTTAAATTAAAATTGATATTCATTATAACTAAAATCCGCCATGAGAAAATAATGGTTTTTTACCAAAATTTCCTACTCTTCTCTAGAAATTTTCTAGAATTTTGAAATTTTCGTTCCTTCATTTTATTTTTCCTGGTCTCAAAATGATTTTTTAAATTTAAAAATTGAGATCCGAAATCTGCTAACAAATCAAAGAAATTACCAATGAATATAACATTGACGAATGAATCGCGGCTTTTTGGAAAGATTAGAGTATCTAAAATTCAACGATCTGCCGATCAATTAAATTTTGATGATTGACGAAGTCGCTGGTGTTTTTGTTAGCAAAAGTAACGTTTCCTCCGAACAATGTAGAGCCTAGAGAAAATGTTGAGAAAAACATAATCTTTATCATAATATCAAAGCTTTAGTATCGAAATAATTAATGACGCAAAATATTGGCTTTTTGTTAGGCGCAAAAAAGATGTTTGTTCGGGATAAAATTGCCGGTATAAAGCAACAATTTTGAAAAGACGTAAACTATTCAGTTCACCATAGATTTGTCCACGATAAGTCGACCACAAAACAAAGCCTCAGGCAATTTTGGAAATAAATAATTAGATTGGATAATTATTCTGTGAGAGTCTTTCCGAACGTTGAAAATCGAATTTAAATCGTAATTTGTTCATCAGTACTTTTGAACTACAGAACTTTTATCTTCAAATTGTTTGAAAATCAATATTTTTTTTTAATTTGACTCCATCTTGTTCAATCTCTCACAAGCTTTGCCTCAAAGTCAAAACATATGCGAAAAAAGTCGCCTAAGCACCCCCTTAAGGGGGTTGTGGGGTTAGAATGTTGAACATTGCTGGGCGAAAATGGCCCCTCTCCAGGTGGACTGGAAGGGTCGTAACGGCACAGTCTAAGAATAGAATGAGAAAAAAAATACTGGGAGCTAAAACCTTTCTCTAGTCAACTGCAAGTAAACTTGTTGATTCTGGTGAAGGTGGGCTCACCAGTGCCGTACTGAAAGAAACTGGGTAAAAAACATGTTCTCAATTACAAAAATTGTTTAATTCTCGTCAATTTTGTCTTTAAATTGAATCCAACAAAGTATGTCTTTCGTGAAAGTACGAACGTCTTCATAATAAGATACCAGGATGTCCCGTTTAAAAAAAAATCTCTCTTCGATTATTAAAACCGGGTAAACATGAAATCAGAAATTCTCTTTAAAATCTGATTAATCCGGTCATTTTGTTCAAAAAATTGAATAAAACAGAATATTAGAATCTGTATGAAATGTTGCCTATACATTCCACGAAAAGGATAGTTGAACAAAATATTCTCTGGTTTGTTCTTATAATATAATAAGTTCAGTCTGAATTAATCTTACGAAGTAGATATGGTGTTGTTTTATTTTTGGTTTGTCTTGCATTGTCGCTACGGCATGCACGAAAAGAAAATTAAATTGGTTGATTTCGAAAATCTGATGGTTGATTCGATTCAAGAAAAATAGAGAAATTTTCTTCCATCGCTTGTTCATTTAACTCCACACAAACCCCTAACCTGTAATTTCAACCCCAGAAAAACCAACTTTTCTTTAAAAAAACTCCAGAGAACTCACAAAAATAATTGTTATTAAGTGAAAATTCTCTACAAACAGGTTACGAAAGGTTTATACTTGAAGTGAATTATCGACGCTCACTCCTTAATGACAGACAAAAAGTATTTCTATATTTTATGTCAGAAAATTGCTATAAGGTTCAGAACTTTTAGAATAATCAGCTAAAAACTTTTTGAGATTTTAGAATTTTTTTGAAACTGTTTAATTAAGGAGGTGTGGGCGTTCGAATCTTTCATATTATTTTTGACAGAAACTTGAAATGATGACGTAGGGCGGTCATTTTTGACACAAATCTAGATATTGAAAAACAAATTTTTTGATGAGTCTGAAATTTTTTTATAAATGTGGCGCTAAAGAGTAATGCACGCCCGAATGAATTGTTTTGTTCAGCGAAAAATCCACGAATTATTTTGTAAAGTTTAAAAAGTACTTCCTGCAAGATGTTAACAGTACAATTTAATATTTTTTATTTGTTACTTAGAAGCCCTAAAATTCGCTTTCGACCACCGACTCGGATTTATTAAATTTCATTTTATACATTTTCTACGTCAAAATCGAAAATTTGAATTTGTGAAAAAGACGGAAAAAACGAAATTTAGCCACATCGAAACAAATATTTTTCAGCATGAGTTAAATAACATAAATTGAAAACGGCTTATCAATTCGGCAAGTTTAAGTGTGATGAAATTTCATTAATTCGAGATAATGAGGGCCTTGGAGTATTTCTGCCGATCCGTAGTTTCGTTTAAAAAAGTATGATTCAGAGTATTAACAAGAGCGAAGAAACAAAACAAATACATATTTAAATATAGTGAAAGTAGTTATNATTCCCTTGTGGCTTCCTTCTGTCTCTCCGACTCGCGGTTCTCGTGATCGCTTTTTCTTCCCTTGCTTTTGTGTGCTGTTTCCCGCGTCGTTCCTTCCTCTTTCTGTCAGTCTATGTTTTTTTAAAAAATGTATTTTGTCATTAGTCGCCCGACAGGAGAATCTTGTCTGAAAATCTGGGTGAAAAACGCCTATCTTTTGCCTAGGAAACGTTGAAAAAAAAGCCCTATCTTTTTTCCATAACTATACGCCGCACGCAGGAACGAATAAATTTATTTTGCAAAAGCGTAGGTTTTGCGGAGCTTACGTAGGTTTTTATCTCGGGTTCCAAACTATTACCGCCGCACCCGCTGTATGTCAGCTAAAATCTCTTTAGATTCTTCGGCCCGAATCGGGCTTATTTTCTCAAATATTGAAAATATTGAATCTTTTCTTTGGTCTTTCGGCGGATTAGCTCAGTTTCCAATAAAGTTAAAATTATAAATATAAAAATCTTGTTTATCAGCCTAATTCCAATTTGGGGCTCATTCTTTTTATAATTGAAATTTTATATTTAATCTGGTAAAAAATTTGATTCAGTTAATAAAATTTTTTGCTGACAAATTTCGCGACATTTGGGAAATTTAAAAAATTAAGACGAATTACTGCTTTTCAAAAAAGTAATGTAATCCCCCCTTTTTTCTTCGCGAAATTTATTTTATCCAAAAAATATATAATTCGATAAAAAATTCCAAAAAAAATTTAAAATTTTTCTTGAAATCATATTAATCATTAAAAATGTTTTCACCAGTTGTCTTGGATTACAAACAAATTTTTTGAAAAGTGGCCTTAAGTTGTGTGGAAATTTGGCTTGGCGGTTTTTATGGACAAAACGACAAAAGATTTCGCCTGTTCCTTATAGACACACACGACAGTCATCGAAAAGTAGAAACATTTATAAAATTTAAATGTTACCTTTCACTGATGTTTCCACGCACTTTCCCATCACGAAAATATAATGCCCAGACATTTTCAAAAAATGGAAATTTCAAACCAATCGGGATCCAAGAATGGATAGTTCAAAAAGTTCCCTTAGGAAGATATCACGATTTAAAAGAAGACTAAACTAGGAAAAACTGAGTAATTCCCGGAATTTACCGATACAGTGCTTTTGTATGCTACACAGTAAAAGTGGCACTTACACGCAAAATTAACAATTTATGATGCTTATAATTTAAAAACTATCGTAAATGGCACGGGATTAAAAGTGTAGAACGAAATTAACTCAGGTGGTGTTTTTACGACGCGGCAGATTTGACTGTGCCACCACAGCATGAACTGTATGAGGATATCACAAAACGGGTTTTCGCATTCAACTAGAACTAAAAAGGCTTACAAGGTTCAAAAATTTTTTTTGAAATTTTCGAAAACTTTTTCGAGATTTACCTTTACTTTGTTTAGGGGGTTGTATAGGCAGTCCATATATTATGGAACTGGACGTGCCTTCAACTTAATTTCAGGTTTTGATCTCAACGTGGGCGTGTTTAGTTATATGTATTTTAAAAATTGTGAGAAAAATCTAAATTTTCCAAAAAAATATTGAAATTTTTTCTTTATAACTTAAAAATGACTTAAGGGGGTGGTGTCGGATTTTTTTTTAGCCTTTATAGAATTAATTTATGTATATTAATATCGGTTATGACTAAGTTGACCAAGGAATTCTCATGGGTGGCGAATCTATTTTTTTTCAAAACAATCTAGAACAGAAATCTAGAATTCAAAATTTCGAATATTTTTTGCTTTTAACCGCATAAACCGGTATTCCACATTGATCTGACATGTTTTTAGTGCGTGAATAATGGACCACCAAAACCCGAATGGGCATTTGGGGGGGGGAACCAATTTTAAAAATTAATTTGTAAAATGTCTTAATCGAATTCTAGATTTTCAATTATTTTTAAGCCAAAAATGTTAAACCTAATTATCGAATTAGACGCTGATTGGTTTAAAAAAATTTTTTGATTAGTGTAAGCCAACTTTTGAATCAGTGAAATCTCAGCTTCAATTGGTGTACCTTTTGTGTTCGATCAGACGAATTTTTTTCGGAATTTTCATTTCGGTTTACTTATAGTCATATTTTCTCAGAATTTCTAGGGTGAAATTCAAAAAATTCCAAAACCATTCATAATGACGACAGGATACTTTATACTACCTTAGTCGAAAAAACGGCTTTCTTTCTGAACCAGTTGGTCTAAAAGAAGATTAGAGTCTGAAGTCGAAAAATTGCTAAAAATCGGGCGTTCAAATTTGATTCTAGAAAATTTTCAAGAGCGAAATTCAAAAAAATAAACTCCAACATATTAGTAACCTCACTCTTCCGTACTCTGTGTAAATTTTTCAAGCGCTTTGTATGTGGTGGTCTTAAAAGAGATAGTTTAAAAAAACGGTTTTAGTGCTCTAGATAGACTCGACCACCAGGTGGTGTGATGGTCCAAGCATTGACTTTGAGATGTGTAATCGTTAGACGAAGGCTAGATCTACAAACGAGTCATTCCTCAGAATTTTCACAAACTACCCTAGATTTGTCTGAGCGTTGATGAAAGGTACCAAAAAGCGACACCCACCCCCTTAAACGGGGTATATCTGGCAGATTGACATAGTCACCATTATATATTTTGAAAAACTAAAAGCCTAAGAGAAAAATCGAAAATGCTTATTTTGTAAATCTATCCCCCTAACTTGCGAAAAAGTACATCACAAAGTTATTTTTGACCATTACACCAATAGTATACAGTATCGTAACAAAAGGACATTTTCCAAACTTGCCAAAAACTATCGCCTTCTCGACGGTATATCAAAATTGAGCTCAATTTTCACAGATCACGTACGGTAGTATGTCAATCTTTTCTCACGGGCGTTTGTTAATCCGTGGCGACGCAAACAATTCTAGAACGCGAAATAACCGACGATTTTTCAAATGTTCAGACTTCAAATCATTCTCCTCCTAACGTATATTTGCAAATGGCCTCAAATTTTTACTCAGTATTCCAAAGAACAATTGTCATCTTTAAAAAAATTTACTTAAGGTCGAAAGAAAAATGCGAAAATTTCGAAAAACAAAATTTCTTGATGATTGCGGTTCTTGTACACTTAATTGTCACCCGTTTCAATTTGGAGAATTGTTTAATTCCCTTTTTTATGCACCTTTATCTTAATCAGACAGATATACGGTATATATCATATACCTCCTTAGACCCGTGTGAGCACAACCTACTTATATAGGTGACTGCATATTTAAAATCATTAAAAATATGCAAAAAACCATGTAGAATATGTCTCCTTCGGAACAATATAAAGATTTTGCAAGGATTTCAAAAAGTGACCTTATTTTTTTTGAGAAAATTTGTTCAAATTTTACGGAGCGTATGATTTTTGAGATGTTTTTTTTCCAACTTTTACTCTAAAAAATTAGAAGCGACTATTGCGTCAATTAGAAATTTGAAAATAGCCGTTGTTTAGGAAAGTGTTTCTTTCCATGGTTGTGACACTCAAAACAAAGATTTAATTGTATACAGAACAGATATTATTTTTCAAAGTGATTATTTTTTTCTAAATATTTTCGTACAATTGTTAGTATTTGAAAAATTTAATTATTAAAAAAATTAATTCGGCATTTGAATATTGTCCACAGAGCACTTGATGTTATATCATCGGAGCAATAATATCAGAAGTGTACTTAATCTGCTTTTTATAGGGAAAATAACCGTTTTATTTGAAAATTATGATTTTTGTCATCAAAATCTTTAACCATTTAAAATAATTGTGATTGATATATATACAATCAAATCAGAAAAAACGATGACCATAGGTCAGATCTTGTGCATCGATTCGCAATACCACTAGTTTGTTGAACACCACTGTAAGCTGTTATCAGTGATAGCTGTACCTTGTCTTATAGTAATTTCTAGAACTAAAATCAAAATTCTAGGATATTCAGAATTCGATGCAAAAATATATCGTTTTGAACTTCCTTATGCAAGAAAAAATGAAACTCTAACTACCGTTGGCTTTCTGTACATACGCGCTTGAACAGTCACCCTATATATAGGTGTCGGTGCCGTTGGCGAACTTTTTTCTGTTGCTCACACGGGTTAGTGTCTGAATGCAGAAATGTTTTTGCTTTTCCGCAGAGAACGGAAACTAATTTGGCCATAGTTATAACGGTTCCAGAAGCATGATAGTTGCGATCTTTGATACTACTTGAAAGATTGACCGGATGACCTTGGAGCTTCAAAAATATATTTCCAAACTGTGATCCTAGAAGTTAAGGGGCGTACCGACGAAATTTGCGTCATTAGGGCAATTTTAGAAGTGACTCAAAATGTTTTCAAAACTGTTATAATTTTAGGCAATTTGAAATCATATTGGTGGTTATTTCCAAAGCTCTACCTAACTAGGAAATTACTTTTTTTCGAGGTTGATAATCGAGCGAGGGCGATTAAACAAAAAAGAGGAAAAAACACTTTTTGAAAAAATTACTAAAGTCACTTGTTATATTAGAAATGGAACTCAAAAAATTTTTCAACTGTATACACAATTGCAGGAACAGATTTAAAAATTCATTAGTGGTATTTCAAGCGATCATCAAGGCCGAGTTTAAAACAAGAAAGGAAAAAATATTTGTTATTGGAAAATAATACTTACGAAATCACTTTGTATTATTTGCTTCGTACTAAGAGTTATCTTGCGTGTCAAGAAGGACCTTTAAAGGTTTGAAAAATGTACACATTATGATTAATCAATCTGAGTTAACTTACATTGTAAACTTTCGTCATCTCGATGAAGAGCAAAATTGATAAACTGGATTGTATTTTGAAGTTTTTTGGAAAGATAAAACTTAGGTTGGATTGTTTGTATTTTCAAATAACCTAACAGGCAAAAAAATGTATCAAAGAACCAAAATTAAGTTTTAGTAGATATAAAATTATTTGCTTTGATCACAATCTTTTGCGAAAATCGGCATTTTTCAGTTTTTGATGGACTAATTTGTGAACTTGCGTTCAGTATCAGCTCGCGTCCATAGGGAATGTTTGGACCAAAAATACGATTTGAGATCATCATGTCGGAACACTAGTGATATTATCGAGCGTTTGATTATGCGAAGTTCCTGATTGAATAAGTTTTTCCCACCTGAACGCAAAATATATAATTTTCGCCAGCTTTGAAAATACTGCATTTTGGTATAGTCTCATGTTTTCATTACGTCAAAGTACAACGCATTGGTAGAAAATTTTTATTACTATTTTGTGACATCGCGATTGTTCAACACTGAGTAAAAAAAGACTAAATAAAGTCAATTTGAGAAAACAATTTGAAATTTCTTTTTCTTTTTTTTTCCGAATTATTGCTCAACTCAAACTTGTGAGCGCGTCTGCGAAAAAGGTGAGATAGATGGTATCTAAAGAAGTTTCAGGTCGGGCGATACATTTTTTCTAATTGCCTCGAAATGTTCCTGTATCTGATAAAGAATGATTCATAAATACAATACGAAAAAAAAATACGTACTTTTAGTGGCAAAATATGGCCTAAAGAACTACACTTTATTTGTTATTTTTAAAGCACTTTTAGGTGAAAATGGAAAACGAACTAATACCAGTTTTTTTTGTTATAAAATGATACATATCTGTGAGAAAATCAATTGTTTTTAAATAAAGAAAAAACCTACGATCTTCAAAAAAAATTTTTGCTCGCGGTCACTGCAATTAACCGGTTGGTCGAACTATGCTATGAAAAACAGTTAGAAGTAAAATTTGTTCCAGAGATTACGAACACTATTCTGGAGATGTTTATACACGATTGTTATGAAGGAAAAAGTTATGAGCCTTCGAACAAAGCCTTCCCAGCCTATAAAACCCCCTTAAGTATATTTAGAATATTTTTCACAATGACAAAATTTAATTTTCGGATGATAAGTCTTCATTTGAAAGTCAGTATTTTCGCCTAAAACGAAGTTGTTGTATGCCAAAAGAATTTGCAACCAAGATATTATACAATTTTGAGTAGTCGAATTCTCTAAATTGAAATTTGTACTCTGAGGTCCGTGATCCATATAGAATGTTTCAAGTACTCTGTCGTGACATAATAAACTGTATTATTTAGGAGAAACGCAAATTCATAACTCGGTTTCTCAATCCAGACAATATAACTCTGCTACATAGACGGCAACATGGTTAGAGTGCAAAAAACAAATGCAAAAAGGATTTTTGCAACGTGTAGCTTTATTTAGTTTACTCAGATTGAATAGCACAAGAGACCGCCTGTCTAGTGGCATATCTTATACGGTTTCGATCCTGTGGGTGGTACATATGCTTAAATTTCGTATCGTAAAACACTACCTCATGTCTTCGGTTTATTTCTATAATGTTATATTTAGAATAAAACAATTCTGATAATGGCACTCAAAAATAACTGCCCAAATCTGAAACTTCAACAATTCCTATTCGACTCGCGTCCATTTCTGCTCACCCTGTTCGATCCGACAAAAAAGTAAAATTCGCGACACTGTGGAAATAATTCTGCATTTATTTTGCTTTTGACTGTTACCCATTTATGTTCTTTACTGTACCTCATTGCTTTGGACGACTCTGTAAATGTTATCTGTCAGAAACAAATAATGTTGTTCCGCTTCTTTATATACTTTGTTTGACTCTATGTGGACAAAATGAGGGTTCTCATGAAATCACTATTTTTTCGTTTTATATCAAGTTTGTTTCTTATAGGTCAACTTGTTGATCTATCTATTTCTTATTTAAAATTATTTTCTATTGTCTTGTTAGAGCTAGTTTTTATAAATACAATATATTTATATAGAAGAAACATGAACGGTAAAGATTTTGTCAACAAACAAAAATTGGAGCAACATAAACTTTGCGTTCTGGCTTGGCATTTAGCCTTGAGTCCTATTTTGTTCATTTTTGAGCATATTCGTTCAGTCGATATGATTATAAGGGACAGGAAGGCTGAGCATAAAAACTGTCCAATTCTTTATCGAAACGAATCCCATCTTAAAAACGTTTTCAAGGTCAGCACTTGGATCGAATCCCAGCGATGGTCTCTTTTTTGATAGTGCACAGAATAATTAATCTACCATGTAGGATCTGCGAAAACTGCCTCCGAGCGAACTGCCCTTAATTTTGTTAGGTTAGAAGAGAACTGCTTCGTGGGTCAGTGTGCGTTATGACGCACTCCAGATGTCCAATCACAGCGAGGTTTCGATTGTCGTTGGATAAGTTACTCCGAGGTTGAAGTTTTGCTTTGGGATGATCATTCAGCCTTGCGTGCGCCGCTCTTAGATAATTCGAACTCAAATAAAATTGAAAGAAGAAGAACTGACTTTGTAATGACGGTCGTAGGGTGGTCCTAAGATTTTTTTTCAGGCCGCTTGTATTCGTCGGTGATAATAGCGATTTTGCTTAGATTTTGACAAAAATACTCATTAGATGCAATGAGTAACAGATTTGAAATCTCAAAATTTGGAGCACTTTAATCTTTCGACCTTTTAAGAACCTTAAGAGGTCGAAAAAAAAAGTTTCTGATCATGTTAAAAATGCTTCAAAGTCAGACTAATAGAAAATTTAACAAATTTTTTTTGAGATTATAGAAATGTTTTTTCAAAAAAATTCTTATTAAGGGGTTGGGCGTTTAAAATCTTTCATCTTATTTTTGACAAAACTTCAAATGATGTTCGTAGAGCTTCATTTTTTTTACAGAAACATGTAGATATTTAAAAAACAAATGTTTGATAAGTTTTAATTTTCTTTTAAATGTGTGCGCTAAAGATTATTGCTCATTGGAAGAAGTTTTCTATTTCAGGGGAAAAATCGGAAATTTTTTTTGGAAATGTATCAATCAATCAGATTTACTAATAAAAGCATTACAAACGCGATTGTGTGATCTCAATTAAGTTTAATACTACTCCTTGGCCATTTTAAAGTACCCTTAAAGGGGAACGGTGGGGGGGCTTTTATAAATGTGGCTTTTTTTACACATTTTCAAAAAATTTCTGGAAAGAAACCTGGCTTCAGAACATAATTTTTTTTTGCAAGGAGTAGTACAAAGACTCTTGAAAGGAAGTTTGATTGTCCAGTAACATTCAAGTCAATCTCGATTCTTTAACTCTGACGCATAGAAAATATGTTTTGATAAGTTTCTCCTAAAACTAGTAAAAGCCTACTCCTCTTCATTTTCATAATTTTTCTGGTTATTCTGCAATTCAACTTTCAAATATGAATGCGCACTCCGAGCCAAAGCCTGTTTTGTAAATTGTTTGCTTTAGTAGTCAAACGGCTTATTGGGGCCCTCCACGGCAAAAGCCTACCGTGCTTTCCTTGAAAATATTAAAAGTGTTCGCATTTGTTCGATTGCAATCAGCGCAAAACCTGATAAGGTCGGAGCGAATAGTCCGACTTGTCTCTCCAAAGTCCAGAACGACTTGTGAATTCTCTTGTTTTTGTGTAAAATTCTCACGTTTAATTTTCTAAAACCTACTTTAATTTGAAAAAAATTAAAATTTAAAAAAATCCTGCGTAGTTTAAAAAACTGAGTGACAAATTATCTACAAACATAGGGCAATCAAAAAAGTTATTAGAAATCTCAATTATCGTCGCCCTGTAACTTACAGGGTGGTGGCCAAAGGCGACCTTAACGGCCACCATCGGGTGACACTGACTTCAAATATAAAATAGTGTTCTGACTAAATCGGCCATGAAAAAATCTAATGGTTTTTACCAATTTTCCTATCTCTCTAGAAATTGTTCTAGAATTTGAAAATTTCGTCCCTTGCATTTTACCTTCCTGGTCTTCCAATTGATATTTAATTAAATGATATTCATTATAACTAAAATCCGCCATGAGAAAATTAATGGTTTTTTACCAAATTCTTCCTACTCTTCTCTAGAAATTTCTAGATTTTGAAATTTTCGTTCCTTCATTTATTTCCTGGTCTCAAATGATATTTTAAATTTAAAATTGAGATCCGACAATCTGCTAACAAATCAAGAAATTACCAATGAATATAACATTGACGAATAATCGCGGCTTTTGGAAAGATTAGAGTATCTAAAATTCGACGATCTGCCGATCAATTAAATTTTGATGATTTGACGAGTTCGCTGGTGTTTTATGTTAGCACAAAAGTTAAGTTTTCCTCCGAACAATTAGAGCCAGAAAAATGTTGAGAAAAACATAATTTTATCATAATATCAAAGCTTAGTATCGAAATAATTAATGACGCAAATATTGGCTTTTTGTTAGGCGCAAAAAAGATTGATTTGTTCGGATAAAATTGCGCGCTATAAACAACAATTTTAAAAAGACGATAACTATCAGTTCACATCAGATTTTCCCACGATATAGTCGACCACAAACAAAGCTCGAGCAATTTTGGAAAATAAAGTAATTAGATTGGATAAATTTATTCTTGACAGGTTTTCGAACGTGAAAATTGAATTAAATCGTAATTTGTTCCATTCAGTCTTTTGAACTACACGAACTTTTGATCTTTCAAATTGTTTGAAAGATCAATATATTTTTTTAATTTTGACGTCCACTTGTTCAATTCTCTCACAATGCTTTGCCTCAAAGTCAAACATATGCGAAAAAGTCGCCTAAGCACCCCCTTAAGGGGGTGTGGGTGTTAGAATGTTGAATTGCTGGGAAAATAGGCCCCTCCTCCAGGTGGACTGGAAGGGTCGATTAAACGGCGAAGTCTAAGAATAACATGAGAAAAAAAATACTGGGAGCTAAACCTTCTCATTACTGGCAAGTAAACTTTTGATTCTGGTGAAGGGGGCTCACCAGTGCCGTACTGAAAAAACCTGGGTAAAAGAACATGTTCTCAATTACAAAAATTGTTTAATCTCTCGTCAATTTTGCTTTAAAGTTGAATCCAACAAAGTATGTTTTCTTTCGTGAAAGTAACGAACGTCTTCATAATAAGATGACCGAGGATGTCCGTTTAAAAAAAAATCTCCTTCGATTATTAAAACCGGGTAAAAATGTAAATCAGAAATTCCTTTAAATATCTGATAACCGGTCATATTTGTTCAAAAATTGAATAAACAGAATATTAGAATCTGTATGAAATGCTTGCCATACATTCCACGAAAAGATAGTTGAACAAAATATTCTCTGTTTGCTTTATAATATAATAAGTTCAGTCTGGAAGATTAATCTTACGAAGTAGATTATGGTGTTGTTTATTTTTGTGTTTGTCCTTGCATTTGTGCGCTACGCCATGACGAAAGAAAATATAAATTGGTTGATTTCGAAAATCTGATTGGATTGATTCGATTCAAGAAAAATAGGAGGAAATGTTTCTTCCATCGCTTGTTCATTTAACCCACCAAACCCCTTACCTTAATTTCAACCCCAGAAAAACCAACTTTTCTTAAAAAATACTCAAAGAACCACAAAAATTGTTATTAAGTGAAAATTCTCTACAAACAGGTTTACAAAGGTATTATACTTGGAAGTGAGATTACTCGACGCTCACTCCTTAAATGACAGACAGAAAAGTTTTCTTATTTTTGTCAGAAAATGCTATAAGTTCCAGAACTTTTAGAAGAATCAGCTAAAAACTTTTGAGTTTTAGATTTTTTTTGAAATGTTTAATTTAAAGGAGGTGTGGACGTTCGATCTTTCATATTATTTTGAACGAACTGAAATGATGAGTAGGGCGGTTCATTTTTGACACAGAATCTAGTATTAAAAAAACATTTTTGATTGAGTCGTGAAATTTTTTATTAAATGTGGCGCTAAAGATAATGCACGCCTCAAATCGAATATTGTTTTGTTCAGCGAAAAATCCACAATTATTTTGTAAAGTTTTAAAAGTACCTTTCCTGCCAAGATGTTAACAGTAGCAATTTAATATTTTTCTATTTGTTACACTTAGAAGCCCTAAAATTCGCTTTCGACCACCGACTCGGATTTATTAAATTCATTTTAGTACATTTTCTACGTCAAAACTCGAAAATTTGAATTTGTGGAAAAGACGGAAAAAACCGAAATTTAGCCCACAGTCGAAACAAATATTTTTCAGCATGGAGTTAAATAACATAAATTGAAAACTGGCTTATCAATTCGGCAAGTTAAGTGTGATGAAATTTCATTAATTCGAGTAATGAGGGCCTTGGAGTATTTCTGCGATCCGTAGTTTCGTTTAAAAAAGTATGATTCAAGAGTATTAACCAAGAAGTCGAAGAACAAAACAAATATACATATTGTAATATAGTGACGAAGTCAGTTATTCCAAATATTTTCAGCTAGGATTCCAAAAATTAGTTTGAAAGAATTTTGAACAAGAATTAGGAAGAATTTTCAAAGAATATTTCCAAATAACTTCGACCGAGAAATCCAAAAAAATGTCAGATGATTTTTCAAATAGATATAAAAAAAAATATGTGGTCACCTAAGCCAAAAGTTTAAGTGGCCATTTTCAAAAGTTTTTTTCCTTGATTTGAAACAAATAATGAAAATATAAATTGAACAAAAAATAAGGCATTTTTTAATAATGTTCGGAATTTTTTTCGAAAATTTGTTGAATTCGAAAAGTTTAAATCAAACTCAAAATTTTCTCAAAATACAATACTTCAAAAATCCTGTAGTTACAAAAGTTACCTGGGTTATCAAACAATACTTTGATGGTATATTGAGATAAATATATAAACCCAGTGGATAATTTTTCGTCAAGAGCCAATATCCGTATCTGTCAAAATGCATCGACTCCCTCAAGAGGGCTTTAAAAATGCCGCAGAAAAAATAAATTCGCGAAAATGACCTCTAGTGACACTCAAAAGTGCAATAATAATATGAATTTAAACATTTATTTATATTTCAAACCACCGCATAGTAAACTTCAAATAATTTTGTATAATTCTATGCAAATATAATTATATATTCTTACAAAATTCTCTAGTTAAATGACTCTTAACTCCCGAAGTGTCTTTTGCGCCATCCGTGGCGCAATGGTCTTTAATCGCAATTAAGGACCCTTTAATCATGTATGAATGAAAATTTACAATGTGATCGATCGACTATTTGGATAATTGACGTTAGTGCGTTTTTTTCGAAAACTTTTACTGTATTACCGTACTTATTTTTTGCAAAAAAAATTTAAATCATTTAAAAAAGCCTATGAGCGTGATCAAAAAAAAACTAAGACTTTTTTATCATTACACGATAGCCCCAAAATGATCACGTGACCGTATATGTAAGGAATAAGCTTGGTTAAAGTAGTACTGTCTTTTAAAAATTGCTTAAATCAATTTTTNATATTTTAAATTTGAAAATGTCAAATTAAAACTCAATTTGTGTTATTTATCCACTTGTTTGTGAGAATCGGCGAAAATGAGAGAATTTTTAATTTACTTCTCCACATTTGATAACTTTTTATTAACTTTTTTAACAAATTCTTTTTAAACGACTGTAGAGAATTCTTTGAAAAATATGATTATCATTGAAAAAATATATGTTGATAATGAATCTTCGGTTATAATGCTTAATTCAAACGCAACACCACGGATGGTGCAAAGACACTACGGATCCAGAGATTGTCGGCCACTACGGGAGTTAAATTGGTGTAAAATAATTCATTTCCGGTCGAAGTGCAAGGCCAATTTCTAGTTCATCGTAATGGCTTGTCAGTGCCCCCAAAAGAATCGGAGAAGTCGACTTTCAAATGAATATATGAGCAACTATGGGTCAATATTGTATTGAACGGTCACTGGAGAGCAAAAAATGGTAAAATTTTTGAGATTTCAAAAGGGAGTGTGGCTCTCGCGACCGTTCAGTACATATTTGACCAATAGTTGCTAATATTTTCATCGGAAAGTGGAGCCCTCCGATTCTTTCGAGGGTTCTTACGAGTCTCTACAATGAACTTTGAAATTAACGGTTATTTGATATACCGTACACAATATACGGTATTTGAAAAGTACTGAAATTACATAAAAGAAAACTTTGGGGATGAACTTCAAACGTTTTTAAGACTTGTTTCTAATTAGACTAAAGTCCCAATAAAATCACGTGACGAAATTATTGCTAAATAACGTTTGGAATATGTCATAAATTAATCATTATTTCTTGAAAAATAAGGTCACGTGACGTTTTTGGAAAATGTCGTAATGTTCAAAGTTCTAAGATGTGTTTATTAGTCCTTAAAATTTTTCGGCGTAATTTGAGTACTATTTGTGTACTTGAACCAAAACCGTATTACTTAATTTGAAGGTCACGTGATCGTTTTTTGACTTTGGTCTAATGAAAAAAAGGCTTGAAAACTCCTAAAGAACCTCTTCATTTTTTTCAAAAAGTGTTTTAAGCAATTTTTGAAAAAAACAGTACTATTTTGGCCAACCTTATTTCTTGAATATACGGCCACGTGATCATTTTTGAGCGATAATATAATCGAAAAAAGTCTCAAAATTTTTTTCTGATTAAGATCAAAGATTTTATTTGGAGATTTTAAACATTTTTGCAAAAAATAAGTACTGTAAAAATTTTCA
>SCLH01001138.1:26169-46351 GCA_004367855.1 Oikopleura vanhoeffeni | reverse complement strand
ACGAATACAAATCACGAGCACAACCCGAGTAAATCACGAGTACAAGCACGACAAAAACGACAAGCACCAAACAACAAACAAGAACCACCAAAACCACAACAACAACCACCACACTACCACAACAAAATCACCACACACACCCACAACAACGACCACGCACAACACAACACGACATTAATTCACAAACAATCACAGACACAATCCCGAGAAATCAAGAGTACAAATCACGCAAACCACAAGCAGCACAGACAACAAGAACCACCACAAAACAACAACAACCACCACGACACCACAACAACAAGCACAACAAACGCACACCACAACAACGACCAACCACAGTACAACAATCAACTGAGTTTTAATCACGATACAATCACAAGCACAATCCCGATATAACACGATACAACAACGCTGACAAAACGACAAGCACCACGAACAACAAGAACCACCACAACACACAACAACAACCACCACACTACCAACAACAACAACACCACCCACGACTACCAAACAACAATCACACCAACAACACCACACAACAACCACCAACCACACACCACAACAACAATTAACGACATTACCACCACACAACAATCACAACGTAGCAGCCACCACGACACCAAAACAACAACCACCACAAAAACAACTACGACTATAACACCACAACAACACAACTACACCACAACGACTACAAAACAACAAACCACCACCACAACTACCACACAAACACACGGACAAACACCACCACAACTACACACCAACCACAAACACCAACAACAGCAAAACAACAACCAAACACCAACCACAACAAAATTACGACTAAACCAGCACACAAAATCACACTAGCACACACAATACACTATACAATAACACCACCACCACAATAACAACTAGCACACCATGACTACCACAACAACAAACTCACTGCAAAACACACCACAAAACAATCCTAACTTAACCACCACCAAACATAAAACCTACAACCACAAACACCCACAAAACAACCACGCCAACAACACCTACAACAACAATTAACGACATAATCCACCACCCACAACAATTAAAACAGCACCACCGGAGACTACCACAACTACAACACCCAAACAAACAACCAACAACCACACACCACAACAACACCAGACACAACAACACACACTCCCACACTACTGTTATACAACCAGACTAAAACACATCAGCCCCACAACAACGCACACACTAAACAAAACAACGAAATCAACACTTTCGGCGACAACAAAAACAGACACCAAGCAACAACAACAAGCAAAAGAACACAATCACAACAAAAAACCCCCACAACCCAACTCACTCTCCAACCACCCAAAACACTCTGCCACATTGCCAACACTAAGTTTCACATTCTGGTAATCTATAATTCGATACAAAAAGTTATTGACAAAAAAACGAATCCAGCTCGAGGATGATCATTATGTATTCTGAAATACTATCAAAAACAAACCCAAAAAAATCTTATAAAATCAAATAATAACATCGAGTTGCAATGGCAACACGCAAAGAGAAACAGTCAGCAACACTGGGCGGCAAAATTAAAATTGGCAAAGACAAGGCGACAGGAGCAATTGGCAACACTTACACAAAAGACTCGCGGGTGCCCATTGCAACACCTACTGTAACTTGTATCTACTAACGCATGAAGCAGCAACAAACTACAGGACACAAACAACAACAAAAAGACTCTGAAACATACGTAAAGAACAATAAATGAATAATACAACAAAATTAACTCAAGAAGCTTGAAACGCGCTCAATAATCGAATGATCAAAGTTACCAATGGTCGCACTGCCTCGCTTTCGACTCAACAACAGTGAATTACAATCGAATCTAAATTTAGATCAGGGGGGACCGCATTAAAAGCCTCAGGCATTGAAAAGATCCAAATTCTAAGATGAAAAACTGAAGTTCCAAATCAGCAAAACAAAAAAATTACAAATGCATTTCCGGGATTCGATAATCTATAGAAAAAAGTATTCAAGTTGCTAAAAGAGCATACAAAATATTGTCTTGACGAAACCAACTCCGATCAGCACGGGTCTTTGTCAAGCCCTCCGAAATATCGAACAATTCTAAATAAAAAATCACATTAAGATAGCCGGTAATCCCTAAACTAATCTAGAATACCCGAAAAAGTCTATTGAGCTATAGTCCCTTATAAAAGACCAAAGACGCATCTAACAAGTAAAAAGAAACCCTGAGAGAATGTTTAAAAATAAAAAAAAATGGCATTTTGCCGCCAAAAAATCCACATCGCGATCAAAAAAAGCCATGCTATACGCAATGAAATAAGCTAATTCGATAACGCCTCAAGAAAAGATTTTCACTTGAAAGGCTCGAAACACAACGAAACTGGGTAGAAGCAAAACAATACACAGATTTAAAAATACAAAAAAATACGGTTAAATCCAAACCGTTAAAAAAACACACCGGAATATGTAAATCAGAGCCACCCCGGAATGAAAGGAAACGAAAGATAGGACCCGAAACCAGGTAAGAACCGGACGGGGCATAAATAGCAGTCTGTGCTAATAAATAAATCAAAAAATAGTTGTTGTTATTCACTGAAGCGCTAAAAATAGAAAAAATATTTCAGCCCAGTAATGCCGCTAGCGCAGATCCTAAATAAATACAAAGAATACTAGTGTACAAGCGTGAACAGCCCCCATCCTATTAAAGCGGAAAAAAAAATTCAAATATCTCTCCATCTATTAAGTTTGTTTGGATAAAACTCGGCAGCGTTTCCCCCAAATATTCCTCGGTTTCCTCGTATTAAAATCAGGCCCCTGAAAATTACAGTAAATTCGACCGGTTGGATACCCAGACCGGAACGAGTTCAATAATCGACCGTTTAAATAAACATGGATCGAGAACAAAATCGCGAATATTACCTGCATTTTGGATCCAACGATAAATTCGGCCAATAGTACGAAAAACGGCCAATCCAACAAAAATGTTTTTTGCCAGAAACTGACTGCAGCGTCAACAAAAACCCCAAATCACCAAGATATTTCGGGGGTACAAAAAAAATGGCTCGGTCCGATCCTAAGTGCGGCCCCGAGCTACCTCAAACACTTAATAGCCTTGAGCGTCGTGGCAAGAATTTTCGAGTAAAATCTTTGGTTACTAACACCAGTTACAGAAATAAACCGTTAAATCGGATTTCGACCAAAAAAACAAAAATAAGGCGAGACCTTATTTGCCAGAAAGCACAATTAGCACAACGCGACAGCGGAACTCGACCAGCAAGCATAATACAAAGAACCAGAGAGAGTTTTAAGCGATCTGGAATCTTCAATTGACCAACAACTGGGCATACTACTGAAGTTGATGTAAAATAAATGAACACCAAATTTTGAAAACAATTTAGAAATGACGCCTCGATCACAACTGTAGTAACCTTCCGAAGGCGTATCCAATTAAAAATTTCAAAGAGCGAAACGGGTCTTCTCACATCGCCGAACACGGTGCGTAAAGGGTACCTTGAAAAAATGCAACACATTGTAACAATATTACCGGTGAACAGCATCTTACAAAAGCGATCGAAATAGACGAAAAAGTCTGACCACCACTCCCAGTCTACGGATACACGTCCCCACACCCCCCCAAGCCGGCACAAACAACTGACCACTATTTCAAGCCATTCCTTTCACCACATGTGCTAAAAAATTGAAACTCGGTCAACTGCTTCTTCAACTGCCAAAATACTGACCTGGCACGGTATTAAGAGACCGAACGTTGAAAAGGCGGGATAACGATTATGTGACGATCTTATATTTACATAAAAGAAGCCGAGACATAAATAATAATCGCACATAAATAAATGTAAGACAGCATCAAAAATTCTTTTCTCAGATTTTATGATCAACCAAAATAATGGTCAAGCAATACCAATCAGATAAAAAAATGCGATACAGTAATTTTTATCCGTTGCTCTGACGACACAGCACTCACACAACACGAGTCTTATTTTCATTCGAAATCGGAAATAAAACGAAGCAGCAGACCGACGAAGTAGTACAATGGACATATGAAACAAAAGAGTGATTGGAAAAACGTGCGACAAACAAGTTCTCAACGAGGATTAATATACATGTCACCGGAGTACAAATTTCCCAGCGATTAGAATCTGGATTCAGATCCCGTTAAAATTTTCGGAGATAAAAGAACGAGAAAACAGTCTAAAAACAATTACAGACTAAATTAATAGTGAAACCCAAAATTAAACACAACGCATCTGCAACGGCTAATTTTCGTTTTTAAATATACTCATCATAAATGTGACGGCCTAAGATCTGTGATAAAGCCAATGATTAAGAACTAGAAATAACAAGTTTCAACCACAAAAAAGTACGCATACCCCCGCTCACAGATCGCAGACACACTCATTCTTAAAATTGGCTAAAACTCAGTTAATAATCGCGTTTCCCGTCAAAACAGTTGCATAACTACAAGCAATTTGATGCTCAAAAGATAAAAAAGGTGAGGCAAAATAAATATTACACAAACCGATTTTCACCAATAATGCGACGGCAAATCAGCCACTAATCTATTTGACCTAAGTTTAAAGCATAAGAATATCAAATGCAAAATTCAAAACTTCTTCCCAAAAACACAGATAAACCTCTTACCACACGAACGGACCTACACATTGGATGTTGCTTAAGATTTGGCGTGACTCAGAACTTGACGGCTAACAAACGGGATCACGTGTAACCACTTTTGTTCAAGATCTCCCAATCTTACTCGCGGCAAAATTTGCCTTTTGCAGACCCGCAATTCGTAAACTGCAAAAGTCAAATGTCTAAAGTAAAAATCCGCCATTTGGGGGGGCATACATAACGTCACAACATACGCTGTTGGACAATTATAAATTTGCATTGTTATAACACAGAAAATTCCGACAAAACGCCCGCGTTTCAGCGCCAAACGGAACCTAAAACAATATCTGTCCCCCAAGAAACTGGTTTAACCGGGTCTCAGGTATGGCCGGGATTTGCCAGTACTGGCAAAGTCAAGTTGACGCAACAAAAAAAATTGTTCCGTCCATTCCTTAAAAAGAACGTCCGGTAACCGGAATAGATTACGCGATCTGCATAAATCAATGATATGAAAAATTAACGCAATTCGCCAAGTTTATTTCGTCTGGAACACATAAAAAGCTGATCCAGCCCAAAGGGTAAGATATCAAAACGCCGATTATAACCATTACTCAGTCGTACACTCGCTTCATACCGCCTGGATAGGCATGCGGGAATATAACTGTCCCCCATCATTTGATATGACTAAAAAGGGCAAAAAAAATGTCACAGAATTGTTTCTTCAGAAAACATCATAAAAATTTTGCGGTGATTCCGAAAAAAATACTCATTTTTGTTTTGAATATTTGGTTTGAATATTACGGGGAGATGATTTTTCGAGATTTTTCGCCGAAGTTTTACTTCCGGAAAATTTATTTCGAAGCATACAAAACACTTAACAGTAAAATTTATTCGTATCTTCGGACAGATATTTTTTTTGGGAAGTGAAATTTCAAAATTTTTATTTTAAGTATTCCATGAAAACAATTATTTATTATAAAAATTTATTTAATCAGTCAAAAATTGTCCACACTGTCACTTAATGACTATATAAAATTAAAAAAAAATATAAAAAGTGTATTAATCTGCTTTTATTTGGAAAATTAGCCATTTTTCATAGAAATTTGTGATTTTTTCTTCATTTTTTAACGTTTTTAGAAATAACTTTGGATTGAGGATATATAGATCTAATCGGATTAAAGATTCACGTAGGGCAGATACTTGTGCGTTGGTACTCATAAAAATAAAATTTGTGAAGACTACGATGAGCACGTACCACGTGATATTCTCCTCCTTGGTTTTCAAACTATATTTTCTAGAACTAAAAATCATAATCCTCGAATTTGAAATAATTGATGCAAAAATATAACTTTTCAACTTTCTATTGCAGAAGTAATTGGAGCTTCAACTACCTTGAGCTTTCTGTAAACAACGTCCAAAGTAGAGCCGATATATCGGCTCTGGTGCCTTGGCGGAACTTTTTATCTGTGATTCCAGGGGTTAAGCTTTTCTCATTGGCCCCGGCATAAGACCCCCACATGCACGAGATAACCTACCCCCTCACTTGCACGAGAGTGTTTCAGATTACACACATTGTATCTATATTTGATTTGCTTACCGCAAAAATACCTTTTTAGATTTCGAAATTAATATTTATGGTTTCTAAAATGACACTTCCCAGAAATATTTTTGGTCTCTGTGATCTGAAACACGCTCGTACAGGTGGGGTTAACATTATTTGAAGTTATAAGTTAATTTATTGCTTATAATTCACTAGGTAACATAATAGATCAAAAAAAAGTGAAAATCCTGGTAAAAACGATAAAAAATATGAAAATCTGATATTTTTAAATTTTCAAAAAAAAAAAAAAGTCTTCCGACATACGAATTTTTTAAATTTACCGAAGAAGAAGATGGCGCATTTCTTTAGATAGTGAGACATTTTTAATATCAAACGAAGGTCAATTTTTATCTCAAAAAAAGTTGTTTTTTCCTCTACTTTTTTGCCAATTTTTGACCAATGTTTCATAGGGAATAACTTTCAATCAGAGGAATTTTTATATCAGCGAACGTAAAAACAAGACTTTTTAGCGCACTAGCAACCGACAATGGTCTGAAGTTATTAATATCGTCTTTAAAAACAAATCTGTAGTTCGAGTTTAGTGGAAATGATGTTACAGTGATAAATGGTTTTTTATAGATTTTGGCGCTCCAGACTATAGTTATTGTAAGTATATGTTAGTAATTACAAAATTGGAGATCGGTTTGCATACGATGTCACTTTTCTGTTGAGATTGAAGATGAAAAAATTTAAGACAATTAAATCTTTTGCATTCTATATTTTTTTTTTTCTCTGGCTTAATTTTTAGTCGCTCCTGAAAAATTGTACCTAACTGCGCCGTTTATCGATGCCACCTTGGCCTAGTTAGGAAGACTAGCAGAATAAAAATTTGAGCCATTGTGAAAAATTATTCTCGTGAGGAAAATTTATGATGATTTAAAAGTTCTGAGAATCGTCCAAAGAGAACGTCGATTATTTGCCGTTCCTGTAGGAGTGGTCGACGTCGGATTCAGAGAAAAGCTTCGTGCTTTAATTTTCGGACCATGCTAATTCGGTACGTGGGTTTCTGTAAAATTTTGAGCTAATTGGATATAGCGTCTCTGGGCGAGATGATTAATCTTTGAATGTTACGTAAGAGGATTAGGCGGCGGCTCGTTGGGTAACTATATCCATTAACTATATGAGTGTAATCATCGGAAACTCAATCTTTGATGTACTGAGTCCGAAAGATTCAAAGGATGATCTACATACATGATATTTCGGTTTTTCGCTCATGAGCTCTTTTGTTTTCACATATATGTCACGGGCGAGAATTATGCTCAAATCAGAGTCGCATACCCCTCCTTAAGGGGTTTTGAGTGCTAATATATGTGTAAAATATGCTTTTAGTGACTTTTAATTATGACATGACAGCATTTTTCCGAAAATAATTAGCAATATATTTGTCCGCCTACTCTTTGCGGTTCGATTGAACACAAATCAGTGGTTAAATTGTTGACCGTCAAAAAAAATTTTAGTGCTTTGTTTATGATGCTTGATTTTTGTTCTGCCATCAGGTAAAAACTCTTTTACATACTGCATACAACTGTGATGAAATTTTCCGAAGATTGTACTCCAAGTACACGCCAAGAATTCGTGTTCTCTATATTTTCAATTTTCGGGCCAACTTTCTTCGGAAAAATGAGGAGAAAATAAGAAATTCCCAGTTGTTGTAAAAAATAAACATATTTCTGAATTTCTTAGGCCGATTATAATCATAATTAAAATAGATCAGAAAACGGCATTCAAACAGTGCGTGGGTTTTTTTTGCACACATCCCCAGAAACATTGTGATAATATATAGTGTGAAAATGCGAATTTTATACGCACTTCTAGAAGCTAAAAACACAGCTAAAATTTAGCATATTTCAAAATCGAACCTCTGGCATGAAAATATATCCAAAAATAAAAAAAAATCCCTAGCCTATGATTTTACAACCACCAACTCTCTTAGGGGTTGACGACCTCGATTAATAAAGGCCTGAGAGGAATTCAAAATGCTCCAAATTGATGACAGGTGATAATTAAGATGTAACAAGAACCACAATCGTCAAAAAAAATTCGAAATTTTGCATTTTTTTCGATTTTTTTTTTCTAACGTATTTTTTAAAGATGAAGTAAAATAACGTTTGCTCGAATTTGACCACTAACGACTTCAAAATATCGACTTGACGTAAGCCAACTTTCCTCCATCAGTGTTTCCACTGCTTTCTGTTGAGCCTGACTTTCGAACAAAATCGAATAGACTTTTTTTTTCGGAATTCGAAAATGACCGAAAAAAATTAATTTTCGGATTAATAAGTTAACAAATTGAGTTGGAGCTTGTGCTTTAATTTCTAAATGCTTTAAAGAATATCGCAGTAAAATGTGAGCCATTTTGAAAAATAATAATCGGAGGAGATAGATTCAAAAAGTCTGAAATGAGAATGGCCAAAAAACGTCGATTATTTGTCGTTCTAAATTGTTCAACATCGAATCAAAAGAAGCTCTTGTTGCTTTAAATTTAGATATGCCTCATTGTTATCAATTCTTTGGCAGTTCCTCTCTCGTCTCGGGGAGACTAGATTTGAAGTTACGAAAAGGCTCCCTTTGTAACGATTACCGTACTATCAGTGTTGTTCATCCAATAAAAACCAATTTTTGAGTACTTTTCGCAGGAATTAAGGAAGATTACATAATGAGCTTTTCGTTTTTCTCCAATGAACTGTTTAGTTCACAGTAATATTCCAACAGAAAATGTCAAAATCAGAGTCCGTCAACCCCTTACGCCCAGGATACCACGTTTGAAAATTATTTTTCAAGCTCCAGGTCATCGTATCAAATTTTCAATATTATAAAACGAATTCGCAACGTATCAAGTTCCCTGAAAACCGGGATATAAACTATGGCCACAATTCTATGTACCGTTATCTGCGCAGAGAAGCAAAAAACCATTTTCTGATTTTAGATGTCTACATTAGAAAAAAATTTCAATATTTTTTTGGGAATTTTTAATTTTTTTAACAACTTTTTAAAGGTCATAACAAACAGGCCACGCTGTCAAGCGTGACGGCCTGAGACAAAAAATCGTGCAAAATAAGGTTGACACTATACTACGAGGTTTAGAAAGTATGAGACTGCTATTACAACCCCTTTATAAAGAACACAATTTTTTAATTTGAAATTTGAGTTTTTGCACACAAATCAGTTTGACTTTTTCAAAAAAAAAGAATTTAAATTGTTGACACCAACGTTCAGCACCTCAGAGTCAAAACTACCCAGTGGACGATAAAATTTAACTCAAGCACTTTACCGGCGATTACTCGCCCAACGTCCCGGGCAAACCGGGAAAAATTACGGGGTCCGAAAAGACCGCGAAATCGTGACAAAAGATTTCATGAAAACAATTGCATTCGCCAAATACAAAATTGCGAATAAAAGACGCCCACCTTGAAAAGTATAAGCCGACTTAGCTCAAAGAATTCAAAAAATATGCACTAAATTGATATTATCCTGAAAACCTTACTCTGTTAATAACGAAACAATTTTTCAGCTAAGACTCCGCGGAATTTAAGAAATAACATCGGTGGAAATGTTTTCCAGGGAGGGTGATATAAAATTGTAAGTGTTTTCAATTTTAGGAAAAAATTGAAATCGTCAAATTTAATTAAATTTTTTTAGAAGACTCTGAATTGTTAAAATTTTCTACAGTTTTGTTTTATCGGTACTTTCGCAACAGTATATTAAATAACAATAATGCAAAACAACAAAATTTTTAATACAAAAAAAATTACAAAACTTGTGTTTTTATACATTAAAGAAATTAAAAAAAACGAAAGCTAAAAATACCGTTCGCCTTTCAAATCACTTTAAAAAAATGAGAAAGAAATTAATTTTCAAAGTTAAAAGTTGGTTTGAGAAAGTAAAGATTTTTTTGCGTTACATAAGATTTTCTATCACCCCAATAAGGTCAGAAGTGCAAACGAATGGAAATAATAGCTGGAAACAAAAATTTAAAGATCTACACACCGGCAGGTGTCGCTCTGGTATCGATAGAGAGCAATTTGGCGCGGTAAAATGCAAAGCTTGAATTTGCACCTCATATATTGGGATAGACGCCCAACGCCTACGCGATACAATGCTGCATGAACTCATTCATTGCAGCAAAATGGGAAGATTGATGAAAGTAAGTGTTTAAGTTATTTTAAAAAAAATCCCTTTAATTGGGTCAATTTCCATGAAGACATAATATTGAGAGAAAACGCAATTACAATTTAAGTTAGGGTATCCGACGCTTTAGAACTGAGATTTCCAGACGGCTCACAAAGATAAAAAAACAGAAAGAAATTTCGCCATTTTGCACAGGAGTGTAAAAGAAGAGATTGCACCTGAACCATTTTTTCACATTGGGAAATTTTTTGGTGATCGTCGCGACGCCGTCCGCTGGCTTGTAGAAAGCTCCTAGAACTTTTTTTGAGAATAACATTTTTATTTTAAAAGTTCTTAACACTTACACGGCAGAAATTTGTGCGTTTTTGACTACAGTGCGCAGAGTAAAATAATAAAACAAATCAGCGCTGCTAATGAAGACTTTGGTCAAAAATAAATGCCATATGTTTATAAATCCATCTCCAGAAACACGATGATGCGCATCTTTTCAACATTGTAACTGAATCTCAAATTACATTTAGCGCCAACTACGCCAAAAATTCTGTCTCGTGAAAGTTTTAAAAAAATAAATAAAATATTAATTCCTCAAAAAGTCAGAAACACTATCTATAATCAGCGATGGCAATATTCTTTCCGGATTTTTTGACTTATTGAATGGAAACGTGTCGAATAACTCTAATGAACTTTATTGGGGCAATATTTCACCGAAAACTAAATGTTCCTAGAACAAATGAATTTGAATTTAAAATTTTGTTTTATTAGGATGCGAAACTTGGCCATGGACCTCGCTTTAAATATTGGGCCAAAAATCAAAGAAAATACATCAGAGATACCGCCTGTTTCTACGAACAGCATAGTTAAGAAATAAATTTTAAAATATTGGTGGGAAATGCGAAAATATGAAAAGCCTAAAATTGGCTGCAGTTGTAAGCTAGGAATTATATAATAAATTGCGGCTGGTATCGTTCCAGGCACGACCATTTTTCTAAAATTGCATAAAAAAAAGCAAAAAAAAAATATCATAAAGCTTTTAAAACTTATTTGTTTTTGAAAAATTTAAATTTTTAATTCGTTTTTACCTTACGTATGTTTTGACATTTTGATTGTCTACCTGTATATGACTTTAATAGGACGGGCCTTGATGACAGAAAACGCTGCCAATATGACTTTAGAAGCTTGACCATGAGGCTCGTTGCCGTCCTATTAAAAGTCATACTCACTGTACTATTTTTTGAGTTAAGAAATTTTTCCAAACAAATTATTTTATTTTTAGGATAATTTTTAAGCAAAAACGTTTCTCATCCGATGTATGACCCAATTTTAACACCATTTATGACACATGTTTTAAAAAAAATTTTTATTACAATTGAAATTAGTATTTAAAGGTCTGTTTTTAAATAAATACAACGGCGTTTCCGGTCGTCTAAATTAACAACATTTGATCCTACTGATATTTGGGTTTATAAAGATAAACTAAAAATAACTTCAAAGACATGAAAGAAAAGCAAAACCTTATCCCCCAAAAAGAACCGCCAAAAGATAATAAATCACTCGTTTAAAAAGATAAAAATAAACAAGTAAAAAATAAGAGGCTGAGACGGTTTTTCATATCCGGTTTACCGGAAATTTGTCACAAAATTAACCGTTTTTTCCGCCAGAAAAAGCATCGAGAAATACCGGTTAAAATGCGGTAAAATCGAAAAAATGCTCTCACTAACACGTAGCTTAAAAACTATAAGGCTTAAAAAAATATCAATGAACCAGTACAAACTAATCTTTTTTATGTGACTCATCTAAAAAAACGTCAGACCGGTGGAATGAATTAATTAATCCTGAGCCAATGTGGACAACAGTCAAACCCTTTTAAAACGTGGACCTCGAGTTCGCTGTGCAAATGTGGTGGCCGCTTGTGTTTATGTTCGGTTCAAATACTTTCAGAAAGAAAAGTTGAAATATCATAACCCTTAAACTTCAAGGGAGTCAAACTTCCATACGAAAAATAAAGTTTAAACTGCCCTAAACTTTGAAAAAACTAACCATCCAAGCTTAATTTTGAGTCAATATACGAGCACTTTAACGAGGATAACTCCCTGTGTGGCCCGAATAAAACATGTAACAGAAATACATATGGAACGAATCATGATGGATTGTTTTAATCAAAGTTCAGAGAAAAATATTTAAAAAATATTGTAATTAAAATATCTGTCACATAATTTTTGAAAAATCTGTGGGCCAGATTTCGTTGTACGAACAATAGAAAGTCAAGATTTTCATCCTAAGCTGTTTTGTTAAGTTCATTTCTTCAATTGAACTAATTTTGGACCGATTTGAAATAAGGAATAAGTCAAGAATGTAAGGAAAATCAGTCACACAAATGGGTATCAAATGTTTTTAAGCCATCTTGTAGAAGATTTTTTTTCTGGTGATTTCAAGACTCCAAGATTTTTTGTTTTTTGAAATATTTTTCAAACAAATATTGATTGAAGGTCCAAAATTTTTCATGCCTCCATTTGCAGCATCCAAAAGAGCGTGTAATTAAGGTAGCTTTTTTTACATGGCCCACCCTAGTCCAGGCATTTCCCTCGAAGAACCATACTAAATATCAACAAATCGGGTTTGTTGCTAATAAGTAGCCAAAAGTACATTCTGTGGCACCCAAAACTTTTGGTTTTTCTCCTTCAAACCGGTGGCAGTAATCAACTTTTGAATCACGCTGGTTTTCTGAGGCCAGAATAAGGATAATTTCGAAAAAAATTTTTGTCATAAAATCAAAATTTTATCTAATAATTGTGTGCCTTGCACGTTTAAGTTGATGAAATTACCACCTATCAATCCGATTCTTACGTACTACATATATTCCGATTGAAAATCAACCAAAAAAAATGAGCTGACTGGGAATTCGAAAACTATGAAACTCGGGTTTTGACACATCATTTACCGGTTGAACCCAGGAGGTTTTGGTAAACAAAATTTACTTGGCTACACAAAGCAAAAAAAACGTTTGTTTATATCTGTTTGATCTTCTACAGTATGAAATTCTTGTAGGAAAATGCAACTGAGTAGGGTGGGCCATGTTTAAAAAAGCTACCTAAGAGCTATCATGTTTTTTTCAACCACAATGAAACCGGTCACAGTCAAGGTCAATTTCACATCGCTAGAGACTTGAAATACTCTTCAAAAGAATCGGAAGGGTCGACTTTCTGATGAAGATATAGCAACTAATGGTCAATTATTGTTACTGAAAGGTCGCCCTAGAGATGCAAACCTCGTCAAACCTCTTGCAGTACACGATGACTTTGACCGTCCATTGTGTTGGCACCGGTGGTCGGTTGCTCTAAATCAAAAAAAAAAACCTAGACCGAAAAATACTAAAATCCTTTTGGCAAAAATAAATGATAGCTCTTTAGGTAGCTTTTTTTAAAAGGAAACGCACCCTTGTCAGCTTAATAACTCGAAAGTCATACGAAGAATATAGACAACGGTTTCTGTTATGGAGAAATTTGTGACTAGGAAAAAAAATTTCGGTCAAGATCGAGGTTCACTGGTAAGTTGAAGGGCTCAACCAGTAAAATCGGTTTTCTACAGAATCTCAACAGCAAAAACAATTTTGACAATATAGACTTTCTCTGATATAGTTTACCCCCTCACACCCTTTGACTATAGCTTGAAGGCGAAAAAAAAATGGGGCCACAAAACGGCGCAGAAAGACCATCGTCACAACCTACAATTCAAATGCCGCCATAGAGTTTGCCAATTTTTTCTCCAAACATATTGTTGAAAATTTCAATACCGAATTAGCCGTTCGATAAGATATTTTTCCTAATGTTTTTTAGGATTTTTGCCAAAATTTCTAAAAAAATTAAATTGTGCTGGAAAACGATCATAAAATCGAAATTCGAGGAACCGCGCCATTTTTAGGAAAAGTATTCAAGATTATTTTGATATAATGTACCTTTTCTCTGCAGTCTCTATAGGGTGTTACGGTTTTCAGCATTGGAATTCTACGATATATTATGGAATAATGAAAAAGTACAAATAATGTTCAGAATTTTCAGAGACCAAGAAAAATTATTTCAAAAATCCCGGCTTCTCATTGGTCTGGAAAATCGACTTATCCAATACGAGAAACAGTGGTTTGAAGTGTTCTCCTGAACTCCAGATTCCTGATAAACCATTAATAATTATTTCGGGCTAATATTTTGGGAGATATCGGCCAGTTTAAATTTCAAGAAATTTTCATTTTGAGAAATTTACTGCGACATTTCGGCATAAATTGTCAAAAGAATCCGCTTTGTGGAAATTGTGCGCACTAAACTTAAAAGATAGCTCTATAGAGTGCGCACAGCCATTGACATTTGAAAAGTGGAAAAAAAAAAGAATTCGCGACGAGGTCGATATCCTCAAGCAATGTCAAAATTAGTGAAGCCTTTTTAGCTGGATTTATATTCTTTATGCATATCCTCAAATATACCATCAATCTTTCAAAAATAAATAATATTCGGTATCACTGCAACGAGACGAAAATTTTAGCATAAAATCGTCAATTTTCAAAAAACATTTCGAACTTTTTAAAATCCTGGCTTCTAATTGGTCGAATATGATTTTTTTGATATTTGACTTAGAACTGTTAAATGTCAGTACAAATTGTTCGTTAAGCTTAACTAATATTAAATATAATCTAATAGGGGAACGATTTACAATAAATTTTATAGAGAAATTTCGATTTTGAAATTTTGGAATTTTTTGTGATGGACTCATACTTTTCGGGCGATAGCGCTAAAGTAAAAAATTCGAATATAAAATCGGCGCAATTAATTTAATTTTTTAATCATAAGCTCAGTACGTAAGAGATTCAGAGATCAATGGACAGAATTTCCACAGAACGGTTTTTCGATAAAATTTCGTAATTTATCGACTTTTGCGTAGGCGGAATGAGAATTTTCTGATTTAAAAATGCTATTTTCGTACAGAAATATTGATTTTGAATTCGGCTATATGAATAAAATGATCCCCATCCCTGAAATAATACCGTTGTCAACTCAAATAAAAAATCCAAGAAGGTCGAGAATAACTTGTAACAGCCTACAGTAGTCTCTATAACGAAGAATATTTTTCTACAAGTGATTTTTATGAAACTCAAAATAATGAAAAAAAATTATTTTCCGAAAAAATTGAACGGCAATTTAACCCAAATAAAGCAAATAAAGTAATGTTTGGTAAGCGATCGAGATATCAATATTTCAAATCTGAGACAAGCTATCAATAGCTAACGTTCACTTGTAATTTGTAAACTTAATTCATTGTAAAAATGTTATGGTTTATAATGAAATACAAGGTGAGTGAACCTCTCTTTCTCTGGCAGTTATCGAGTTCAAACAGACTGTCGAAATTTGAAAAGTTATGTGTTATTTACTTAATCTATCCTTGATCTCAATCAGTGAAAATAACCGTTAATTGATATCTCTTCCAGTTTTCCCGTGATAAACGGCTCAAAGATTGCCTTTAGATAGGCTTGGGTGTGAGGCGAAGTTTCTCTGTTCTGGGTGTGAGGAGGTTAAGAGAAATTTTGGTTATAAAAATTTTGATATTTGAGACCGCCTATGGGTCATTATCACTTTTTTCGATATTAATAATAAATATGGGTATTTATATGGCAATATACTTCTTGGGATAGTTTTTATAGAGAAATTTTCTCTTAAAAATGATCAGAGAAAGTAAAATCGAAGAACCTGCCTAGTGGTAATTTTTATGTGTCAATAACAAAACATAAAAACATAGACGATGACATAAAAATTACAGCTAGGCAGGTTCTTCGATTATTTTCTAAAGTTTTTTTGTTTGGATTCTCTAGAAAACCGTGATTTTACCGGGTTTGAGCCCTCGATTACGGTGACCGGTTGACCAAAACCGAAAACAATGTTTCCTATGTCACAAATTTACTTGGCTACACCATAAACAGAAAACCGTTGTGTGATATCTTGTATGACTTTCGAGTTATTAAGCTGACAAGGGTGGGTTCCTTTAAAAAAGGCTACTTAATTAGACGCCTTTAGAGCTGCAAAACTGAAGGCATGAAAATTGACCTCAAATTATATATTGTGTTGCGAAAAAATTTCAAAAACCGAAAAAAAAACTGGTCTTTAAATTTTAATGTGATTAGAGGGAGACTGTGTTTAACAGGAATCCTATCTAAATAACCCAGAAAAAAATTCCTCTCTATGGCTTATAAAACATTGAACCCCATTTTTGACCTTTAAAATTCTATTTTAAAATCGGTCTTTGTGAAGCGGAACATTTTTTATAAATATCGATACTTTTTTAGTGTATTTCTTATTGAAGCTTAAAATATTTCTTCATTGTTTAGTATACTAAATAGTATTTTTTAAGGGCGTATACATTTTTTATATAGTATTTTTTATCCCTCCAATATTTATATCTGTATGGACTTTTTAGTTTCAAAAAATGAGTCCATTGAACAAAATCAGAATCGTGAAAAACGTGTTAGTGCTGAGTTATCAAAAGTTTATAGGCCTCTTTTTCTCGTAGCCTAATCGAGATCTTGTTTACCAAATGTAAAATAAAAAATTAGTAACATCAGGAGAAAAAGAGAAATATTTTGTAAAAACAAGAATTGTTTTTTTTTATTATTAAGACAGTCCAAAAAATTGTTCCTAAAATTGTAAGTTAATAGAGCTTAGGGGTACTGGTCGCTGGCTTTAGGGCATAATAAATGGTCCAAAATGACCCGGGGTGACAACAAAGTGTACTATACCGACCCAAATCATAAAAGAAATATATTCGCTTAATTTTTTTTCTAATTATTTTTTTTTCAAAAATGAACTAAATAAAATTATTTGTGCTTTAATTAACAACTAAACGTCAAAAATCATCTTGACGTAAGCCAACTTTCTGATCAGTGTTCCGTGGCTTTTTTGAGCCTACTTCGAAAAAATCGAAGCACATTTTTTTCGATATATAGCAACTTACTCGACAAAACACGCTCTAGAGAAGTTTTAAATAACTAATTATAACAGGGTTATGTTAAATTAGGTTATTTCAAAATAAACCTAGGAGGAAATAGATAAACCATTTTGGCTTAGTCCTCTTGTGTCGCCTAATGTGTCAGGGAGTGTGGTGCATACAACAAAAGTTTTGACACATTTCTCACGCAAGCTAAAGGCTAGACTCACAAACTGGCTAATCTGAATAATATTCTCGAAGCCCTCATTGGCCAAGTTTTTATCGAGAAAAAACCAATTCCAGCGACCAGTACCCCTTAAGGGTGCTTCAATTTTATTTATCTGGCATCGAAATAAAACAAATGAAGAATTGCAGTTTATGTGAAATCGAGAAATTTTTTGCGATTATTTTTTTGAAGCGCTAGAACAACTGAAAGTACTGTTTAACAAACTTTACTCACCATCAAGTATTCATTTGTTTTTGTATAAATACGGAAGCTCCTAAGATTTAAAAAATATTTTAGATAGTAAAATCGAACTCGTCGTAAAAAGTTATCCCTAGAAAAATTTGAATTTGTTATAATATTCCAGAGAGAACTTATAATAAATTTATGTTAAAGTATCAATGTTATGCATAACTTCGAAAGGAATGCGGCAAAACTCACTTATATACTACGCACGTCATTTTATACAACTGATGCGAGAGATCTAGTCGAATTTTCAAAAAAATAATGCATGAGGAAACTTGAAAGAAATACAACGAGAACATTTTTCCATATTCAACCAGCCCTGAAATTGTTGTTTACCGTATAATTTCGAAATTTAAATGTTTTTCATACGTAATAGAATTTTTTAGAGGCAAAAATAAAAAAAACTGGGCCCATGACCAGTTTGAGAAAGCCTTAAAAATGATCTGAGAGAAATATATTTTTTTTTTGGAAATACGCTAAAGCCTGAATTAACTCGGAGCTTAAAAAGTAAGTTTTTGGTTATGTATTTAACCGGTTGGCTTAAGTGATATCGTTGGTTTCATTTTAGTTGCAGATAATTTTAAGGTCTCGTTCTTCGATCCAAAACAATAAAAAACATTTTTCTCATGTTTTGATCAAAAAGTTCTTTCTTTTTGAAAATGGGCTACGATTCACCAGCAAACAAAATTGTAAGCACCCCTCAATCCCTAACCCACATACTCATTTGGTAATATAATACCACTTCGACTTTAAAAAATCGTATTTATAGCTGTATCATCCAATTAACGTGTAATCATTTTTTGCATTACTTTTTAAATTTGAAAATTTGCCAAATGAATTTCAAAAGCTTTTAATCAGTAGAAATTCAATAAATTTTTATGTCTGAAAAAAATAAACGATTTTATCCATCCAAGTCAAAAAGTCACGCGACGCGCTATTTGCCTTACTTGGCGCTGATCAGCAGTCCGTCGGTTTCATAGTTCGCCGCAGATTTTTGCGGTAGGACTCCTTCGGTAGCCAATTCTAAAGGCGGAATTTTTTTATATTGATAATGTGAAACTAATATCCTCCAGTTTTCTTTCAAATTATGGTTAAACGCCAAAAAAATATTTTTTCAATGCCTGATAAAAAATTGACCTTGTAATGTGAAAATATATTTTTCATATTTGGTCTGACATGTCACACAGATCAATTTAGAGCTGCAAAAATAATTTATTATATTTGCGTTAACGTGTCCTGTGATAACATATGATTTTTTAAAAAAATTTCCTTTTTTGGAGATCTGAGTGCAATGGGTCAAGGGGGTACTGGCTCGCTGGTTTTATGAGGCCTTCGGGGCTTTGAAATGGTCCAAAATTGATTTGGGGTGATAACAAAGTGTAATACCCGACCAAAATTATCAAAAAAATTTTCGCGTTTTCTTTATTTTTTCTAAGTATTTTTTTCAAAATTAGGTTAAAAAAATAACGTTGCTTCAATTTAACCACTAAAAACTTGAAAGTTTCACCTTGACGTAAGCCACTTTCTGATCAGTGTTTTTGTGGATTAAGGGTAGATCTACAACATGGCTAATCTTAATGTCCCATAGTTCTCTGTAGGCTGATTCCCTCCAGAAAATCAATTCCAGCGACCAGTAACCCCTTAAGTGACTATCAGTGCGATCAACTTTGACCATGACTCGACGCCTGTCGTAAAACTTGTTTAAACATCTCAGAGGAAGTTCAACTCCATCGTCAAAATACTGAAATAAGCTTTTAATCATAAGAAATCAGCTTTTGAAATAATTGTTAATAGTTAATCGTAGAAAGGATAATAAATCAAATACAACTATTGCGTGGGCTGCAAATTCTATATTTCAAAAATCAATTGTATTAAATTTAATCTTGAAATTCTTTTGAAATGTATTTGACAGAGAGACAGATTTATTTAAAAATTTAATATTTCATTATAATTTTAGAGAGCATCAATTTACTAATTGTTAAAGCAGCTAGGAAATACGCCAAAATAACAGCGCGAAATTATTTCTTAACAAATTGTTTATATTTTAACTTTTATATCTTCTTCAAACTTTGCCAAAAACTTAAAAAATATGTGTTTTTATCCATGAAAATCTTGAAATTCCATTTTTCAATAGTTAAAGGTCTAAAAATACTATACAGTATGTACTTTTTTACTTGCGAAGTGAAAATTGTCCTTTAGCTAATTACGGCCAATTAAAATGGTAACTAGGTGGATTTATTTTGAACGCCAAGCTAAAGCCGATGTCAAGGGTTTGAACATAAAATCCACCTAGTTCTCTATTTTTATTGGCCGTAATTAATCACAATTTTCACTTCGCAGTAAAAAAAATACTACTGTAATCTGGTTAAAATTTTCTAAAATTCAAATAAATT
>SCLH01001138.1:0-26148 GCA_004367855.1 Oikopleura vanhoeffeni | reverse complement strand
CACAAAACAAGTTTTATCTTACGCTTTTAAATGCACATATGGAAATGTAACGGAGCGCGGGCAATCTTGGCTAATTTGTGTTTTTAAATTTTACAAGTCAATTTTGACCAATAGTAACCTTTCAAAAAAAAATTCATACTTTTTTTCTGATCGCACGATTATTTGCTATATTCCAGGTGTTAAGAAAAAATATTTGAGACTAGTCGAAAATCGCATTTCTCAACACCATACATCAAAATGAACTTTCTACCAAGTTCCCTACAATAACCTTCCTGAGGACTTTTTGTGTTTAAAGATCATAACTTTAATAGAAAAACTAATGAAATCAAAAAAGATTATCGTGTAAATTTTTAATCTAAATCACCTCAAAGTATATTGACAACAAGCATTTTACCTGCAATTGTATTGACCACGCAAAACCTTTGGGATTAATATTTTCTGAAATCCCATTCCCCTCTGATTCGCTAAGTCTAAATAACCCTGATAGTAAAGTAAGCACTCAACGTTGACTTCCAAGAAATCATTGCAAAATTATAAAACCAGTACGGAACAGAGCAGAAAAACAAACTAAGGACTAGTCAAAGAGAAATTAAGCACAAGCAGTAGATGTATTTTTTCGAGTAATCTTCGGAGCTATAATCTCCATATATGGTAATCGAAAGTGGAAAATAAAGTTTTATTTTTCTGGTACGTTCAGACCATAACCAGTTAAAATTCGGGGTATTCTGAAGTCGTCCATTAGACGGAAATCGTAATGACCAATAACAATTCCAACAATATAGGATCCAATTATAATCAAGATTTTATCAGAAATATTTAATCAAATATAAGCTGATGTTTTGGAATATCATAATATGACGAGATATTTAGAATGGCTCTCGTTTATATATATGAGGCTTCGCCGTGATCAGGTAGATAAATTAACTAGACTCGCTTTATTTAAGCTCTGAGTTTCGTATCAACTTTAAAAAGTCGTATAATAATAGAATGTTCGGCTTTTGCTTATAGCTTATTTAAAATATTTTTGACCAAGTGTCAAAAATATTCTGGATATATTGATGAACTGATCTCTATACTTGGAGATTATCGGGAGTAAAGCGTATATTTCCAGACTTCACATTCGAAAAAAAAATAGAACCTTATATTTTTTCTTTAATAAAAATGAGAAAAAAAGAAAATAGTGTTAGCATCTACAGTAACGATGAGATAGCATTCGACTCAAACACAATTAAGGTTAATTAATATTTTAAATTTTAAATACAAACACTGTACTAATGTAACTAGTAGATTAATAGACGTTATGCCCCCCTAACACTTTTAAAATATAAAAACCAAAATGCAAACTAATCTTTAATATAACATTTTATGTCGAAAAAAGCACAAAAATATGAAGGTTATTAGTAAGGTTACTCACACTCAAATTGGCTACATTATAAAATAAAAAACTTTTGAAAACTAAATTGTTTTGAAAACATTCGACTAAGGGAAGTGGGGTGTCGCAAATTTGGCCTCTCCGAGGCCAATTCCCGCCAAACTAGCAAGGTGAAATATTCCAAAAAACCAATTTGTAACTAACAAAACAACCTTTGCGGTAAATTTTTAACTTAACAGTAATCTGATACAACCCACCTACGAGCCAACACCTTACGCTTTTAAAAAGCTTCTTAAAAAAGACACGCAGTTCGTACCTAGTCCTTCAATTTTCAATCATTTATTTAATTATTTTGTGTCAGGCTCCGGAATAAGTCTTACAAATAAATGCAAAAAAGCGCTTTTGTTTAAACATTTTGCTTTCAAGCGGACAAAAACGCAAAAAAAACAAAAATTAAAATTTGAAATGGTCAGTTTGGGAAGGGCTCAAGGGCAAAAAGCTATCATCCTCCACCAGTTAAAGAAGATACAGTTCGACTTATAATTGCAATCTGAAAGCCAAAGACTTGTTTGACAATGATCTAGAGAGTTTTTTTTTTTAATTTCGCTTAGGCGTCGCTTGGGGCCATGTCAACTTTTCAATTTTTAGCCAAATTGTATCAAAATGGTCAGTATTGGGAGGCTCAGGCAAAACGCTATCTTCTCCAAACCAGTTGAGAGACACAGTTTCGACTCATACTGCAACTGAAAGCACAAGACTTGTTTGACAATGAAAAAAGAGAGTTTTTTTTTTAAAATTTTGATTCGGCGCTCTTGGGGCCATGTCAACTTTTCAATTTTGAGCCTAAAATATTTGACAAAATTTAGAAAACCAAGAAAAGATAGCTTCAAAAATATTTGTTTTTCCGTAACAATACAAACAACTTTTAAGGATTGGTGCAATTTTTAACTACGGTGCGTCAAAAAAAAAGATGAGCGCATCTTCAATTTAAATCATAAATAAAATCAAATAATTTTTGTTTTCGTTTTGGCCCGCCGAAAGCAAAATTTAACAAAGAAAACATTATGCATATTTGTTGCGCTTTTCCGGAGCCTCAACACAAAAAATAATAAAAAATGATGAAAATTGAAGGAGTAGAGCACGAACTAGCCGTGTCTTATTTAAGAAGCTTTATAAAGCGTAGGTGTCCGGCGTAGGTGGGATTGTAAATCACATTACGTAAATTCAAAAAATTAACCGCAAAGGTTGTTCTGTTACGTTACAAATTTTTTGGAAATATCACTTTTGCTAAGTTGGACGGGAATGAAACCTTTGGAAGAAGGCTACAAAATCACGACACCCACCTCCTTAAAAACCAAAAAGTTACGGATCAAAAAGATTTTGATGCCCCAAAACGGGTTGGCCGCTCTTATTGACAGCAATTTCCTAACGAACGAACTGTAGTGATTTTTGTGTACAAAATCTTTAGAACAAGTAACACCAATTGGTGTGGCTTCATTGATTAACAATAACTGTGAGAAATTCGTGAACTATTTTATATTGATATCATATATAGTATACAAGTAAAAAAACGGCGAAAGTTAGTATTATTAATCAAGAAAATAATTTTTTGAACCAAAAATTCCCCATCAAATTTTACGGAATGCTTAGTAAAATTTTAACTAATTCAAAGTTTCAAAATCCGACTTAAAAGTTTCCGAAAAATAGATTGAAACTGATTTTAAAAAAGGCTTGGCAAAATAGTATTAACTAATATCAGGCTTAGCTAACGAATAACAAGCATAACAAAATTAGTGAATTATTATTTATTAAATAACACTTTTTTGTGAAAAGAGATTTTTGTTATCAAAACATTCTATCAAAAGAGTATAGGCTTGAAAAAAGCCATACCCCGTTATCCACACCATTTGTTAGATTAAAATGATTTTCAAATTATGAAAATAAAATTCTACTACACAACGATTTTTGGCCACTAACAAAAATAAATATCGATTAAAATATCAAAAGAAAAAAGTTTCGAAAAAAGGCGAACATATACCGTGGTATTAAGTGTGTATACGTCGACGGTGGACAAAAAAAAGGTTCAAAATATTGATTTTCAGTTCATCGCGATGAACACCTACGCTTGGAACTAACTCAACCCGTAGTTTTTTATCAAATGAGTTAAAAGGTATTCCACTTAGGGGCATCTCGTCTCAAAATTTTTTCACATTTCATGCATTTTCGGATCACCTATTTTTCAAACGTGATCTAATAAATTTAAATACATTTCTTTGTCGGATTAACCACCACTCGAAAATCAGAATGTTTTTCAAAAACGTCTGATATTCGATCTCGGTTCGACTTTTTAATTTGTTTTTAAATTAGTTGAAAATAATTGAGCTTGTCACTGAATTATCCTAATTAATTACTTTTACACTGATTTTTGTACTGATTACCAAAAACAGTGATAAATTATGAAAAGTGAAATTTTCCGTAGAAACTGTTTTTTAATTTTTATCAGTTACTATGAGTCATTCTACCAGTCCAACTCTCAGTAATTCTCCTTAACCATGACCAAAGTCACATATATTTTTATTAACGTGACACTTTTAATAGATTAACCAAATGATCGAAAGCACTTTACAAATTTGTGGATATAAATTTTTATGAGTTTACGTCTATTATTGATCTCTAATGGAATTTAACAAAAACGGCTTTAGGTTCGCAGAGAAAACAAAGAGAGAAAGGGTTACAATAAATGTCATTTTTGAAATAAGCTTTAGCTTATATAATATAAGTTATATTGAAATATAATTTTCTATCATTTTATCGTGCAATAGCCAATTTTCACAAGTACTTTCATTATTGATTCCACGGTACTTACTAAACCTACGTTAATACCAAAACCAACCTACATACAGTTATTTTTCGTCGAGTATAACCTTACTTGATAACGCGGTCCGCTGTATAAGTTACAGTATGACATGACGAGGTTGAAAGAAAATTATTTAGTTTGGATTAGTGATTAATATAATTTGATTATCGATCAAAACTAATTTATTAATAAACTGTGAAAATTAGCACTACGAGTTCTGCCAGAATAGGTTTGATTTGATAGTTGAATTGCTTTTTTATTCGGGAAAAAACTTTAAAAATTCAAACTAGGCCCTAGTTACTAGGGTGACTTGCGTCTATATTTTGAGGTATTTTAAGAATTTATTGTCATGAACGACATTCTTATGCCCACAATTTTACTATTTCACATTCGGCAGTTTTTTAGATCACCCCACCCTTTGAGGGTATGGCATTTTTTAACGGAACACGATTATCGGAAACTTTTTGTTCCCTCAACTGATGTCCAGTTGACCAGTAATTAACCTGCAAAATCAATATATTTTATTCATTTATATTATTTATATCAAATATTTTTTATGCAACTTGACCCATCGAAAAATTGTATTGAAAAAACTAAAAACTGTAATTTGACCCTTTTAGAAATCCGATGAGGTAGCAGTTTTTTTGTGTGTAGTTTCGAGAAACCGCAATCCTCCGAAGCCAATTTTTAGCATCTATTTTTGTTATTTATTTACTTTTATTTACAGTATGTCACATTTTTGCTCACGATCTTAGTTTTGTTCTTGAAGCCATCCTCTGCCAAACGTTTGGATTTACAAACATGTCGGTGTCAACCAAAGTTAAACGCTCATTGACCAATAATCTGTGTCATGACGTTTTTTCGATAATTTTTTATGGGTGTCAAATTACAAAAAACATTTTGACGGACATTTGCAACCTGCACCCCTAAACCACTGATGTATTCCGCAAAAAATAAAATTCAAATTGTTTTAGATCATGGAAAGTGATCCAGTTTTCGCATCTGATGATGAAGCAATTCGATATTGGAAACAAAAAGCCACAGACAGTATGAACGATTTTAACGAACTTCAAGAAATGTCAGGGGATTATGAACGGGAACTTGACGCTCAGATTAACAGGTTAGAGGAGGAGAAGAAAAATTCGATTAGTCAGTGTAAAAGGCTACAGGACGAAATTGAAAAATACCATGCGAAGAATACAGAAAGAGAAGCAGAGATCGATAGATTACTTAAAGAATTAAAACATGAAACATCCCAAAAAGTAAGTCTTGAAATGATTATTCACTCTCAGAAAGCTTGGAAATAATTGTTAAAGTACCCAAATAAATTTTGATAAAAGCTTCAAAACCGAAAATTTAAACGAGCACTTTTAAAAAAATGATAGAATACAAGCTGCATTGAATTTTAAATAATGAGACTTGTATAACAAAGCTGTAGTTTGTTTATTTTATCCAACAGGACATTTTTTTCTCATGAACTCGGCGTTTCTTTCTTTCTATGCTGAAAATGAGGGCTTCTAAAACTTATTTTCTGACCACTAGTCGTTTTTTCGACATCTTATATGTCACATATAATATGAGTATTAATATTATTAAAAATAGCATTAGTTTTAATTAATTAAAAAATTTGGGTAAAAAGTAAGAAACAGTTTCGCTGGTTTAATAAAGCTGATCAATATAATATTGACAATATTAGTTCTTATTATTATTATATTAATAATAAAAATTTATTACTATTAAAATAGTAATTTATTATATGATAGTATAATAATATTGATGAGCTGTTGATTTCTGACAACTATTTATTACTAACAAGCGAAACTTTTTCTGATATCGAAAGCTCATAAATACATGTATTACATTATTCATAGTCTATTAATTACAAATAAAAACCAAAATAATTATAAGTTAACCCTCACCTGCGCAACAGTGTTTTGAAACACAGAGACCAAAAATATTATGGGGAAGTATCATTTTGGCCAGTAGAATATCGGAACACATCCCTGAAAGTTCCCCATTTTTAATTTTAGGAATTTTGGTGACTTTTAGAAATTTCTCATCAGACCGGTAATGCAATATTTCGATGCAAGTTTTTGTTATATGCAGTGAAAACAGCACTTGGACCAGATAAGAACCTATAAATTAGGGTGGAATGGCAGAAAAAATGTCGGCGACTGTAATTTTCACTTATTTTTTTTGGAAAGCCTATGAAATTCTAAGACTTTTGAAAATAATTTTTTTTTTATGATGAAAGGTCGAAAAAAAATCAAGTTTTCTACTTTAAAAAGGGTTTCAATTTCTAAAATAACTGAGATAGAAAATTAAGATTTACACTTTTTATTTGTTTATTAGTTGCAAAACTTCGAAATTTGCCATATTGTCCTTAAATTTATCATTTTGTCCTTAAATTTTAATTTACAAGAGCAGTAGGGCACAACTTTAAACAATATGTCAAAAATGTTAAGGCGATATGGCAAACATTAACCCCACCTGCACGAGCGTGTTTCAGAACACAGAGACAAAAAAATATTTTTGGGAAGTGTCATTTTGGCCTGCGGAATATCGGAACAGACCCCCGATAGTATAAATTATATATTATATCATAGTATAAATATACATATGAGATTAACTTTGAAGAGAAAATTTTTGGCATTATTTATTTTAACACCCGACACCATGATGCACCACCTGGTAGTTCAAAAATCACTTTCTTTTATCTCGACACTGGGACTAAAATTGAAGCTATAAATATACTCATGTGGATAATTTTCACAGATACAATTTTTAGCATCATTTTATTGAAACCCGACACCATCTGGTGTTCTAAAAAGGAATCTTTTTTGAATCTCGACACTGGGAAGCAATTTTATCAAGCTAATTAGGAAATATTTTTCTAAATTTTAATTTCAGGAAGAATTTACGAGACAAAATCGTATTCTGGAACAAGAACTAGATGACTATGACCGGAAATATCGTCAAATATATTCATCCTATGAAGAACAACAAGAACTACTTTCTATAGAACAAGAAAGACAGGCAATTCTAGAAACTGAAGTTTGCGAAAAAACTAAATTGGAAGAAATAGTGCAGAGGTTAAAAGACGAAAAACGAGATTTAAAATCAGAAATAGAGGTTAAAGAAAAACTACATAAACGAGACAAAGAAAATGAAATTATCGAAACCAACAAACCAAGGTAAATTAGAGGGATAAGGCGATTAATTAATATTGTTAAGAAAATAATTCGGCGGCGTTATTTTTGCGCACCATTTTCTTGAATTTTAAAATTGTATAAAAAACGCAAAACAAACCATTTATTAAAATTTTGGTAACGGATAAATATCCCCGCCAAATAATTCATCATTTAATTTCCAAATGATGTCTCAAAGCGTCTCTTTATTTCAAAATAGACTTGTAGATTTATTAGTCTCTATTTATCTTAAACAGGAAAATTAATTATCAAAAATCATTCTTTTCACAAATTTTTTATTTTCCTGCAAAAGATTTAGTCAATATAGAATAGTACTACAGGGGTAGTTAGTTAGGGCATTTAGTTTTAAAATTTTATGCCGATTTTTTGTTTTGAAAAATTTATTGAGTTGCGAGTGAATAGATAAATCATAATCTTAAACCAAAATGACCCTATTATCAATTATTTATTGATCATACAAAAACAGACGTTTATTAATGATCGACAAGGAACTCTATCATAGAAATAACGCATTTTTTAAAGTTATTATATTTTAAGGTGGATTTTTCTGCAAAAGCTACACAACCAATATTTATTGTATCGTGGTTTTGAGGCACAATAATAGATAATATATTGCTACTAAAAATGTGATATAGCAACGCTTCGAATTGATTATTCATTTTCAGGTAATAAGAAAGAAAATTTTGATCGAAAATGTTGATAGAAAATGCAGTAATTTGAAACAAAGTTATTTGCTAAAATACTGCATTTCTGCTTCATCTTTTTTGATCCAAACGCGTATTTCTGCAGGCGACGGGACCTTCTTAAGGGGGTATGAATGGCTGATTTGATAAGGCCTCAGAGGCATTAAAATGCTCCAAATTGATTTGGGGTGATAACACTGAGACTTCAAAATATCGTCTTGACGTAAGCCAACTTTCTGATCAGTGGCTTTCTTTTGAGTCCACTTTCAAATAAATCTAAGCACATTGTTTTAGGATTTGTTTTCACGTGATCTTGAAAAATTCATATTTCGGATTCTAGACTGAAATTCCAAAAAAGCTCGTCTCAATCTCTTAGAAATGTTTTGAGGAAAACTTACAGTATGTAAAAAAATTGTTCGAGACCAANATTGCAAACTCTATGACATATTTGAATTGTAGGTCTGTGACGATGTTATTTCTGCGCGGTTTTGGCTCCCGAAAATGTTTTGCCTTCAGATAGTCAAAGAGTGTGAGGGGGTTAAATACATATATTAAGGGGGTTTGCAAATATGCTAGTTCTGCTTTTTAAGATGGAATACTTTAGATTCCACGGGCAGTGATTCTAAATACACTAACAGTCCAATTCTGTCTGGTATTTTTTTAGGTCACCCCATCCTAGTCATGACGATTACGGAAAAACCAGAGGCGATATGGAGAAACGTTTTTTGCATTCAACTGCCAACTAAAAAAGCTCAATTGAGAATTTTTTTTCTTTTTATCGGACTACCGGTAACCGGAGATCTATTATATAAGCATTTTCAGTATAAATTTTGAAAAAAAAAACGAATCTCGTTTTTTTTCTTCCAGGAATTCATCAAAAATATAGTTCAACAGCAGTAAATCTGTAGACAATCGTAATATAAGAATGAACCACATAAAAATTTAACTTTCCGGCTGATTTAAAGAAAAAAATTTGGCCCATCGAGTTCGAACCTTCCAAACAATTACATTCCGGTTTATATCCGGTAAACTTAATAAAATTTCTATTGAGCTTTTTTAGTTAGCATGCCATGGCAGTTGAATGCAATTAAACCGTTTCTCGATATCGCCTATAGTTTTCCCGTAATCGTCATGAGAAGGGGGTGGCCCACTTAAAAAAAACTACCTTAACCCTTGGACGTTCAAAACCTCATTTATGAAAAGGTTTTGAAAAGTTTAAAACGTCTCAAAAGAAGATAATTAGCGCTCTAAAAAATAAAATTAGCTAAATCCTAAATAGAGTTTGCTCCAAGAAGTTCAAAAATCTAACTTTAATTATTTTCGATGATCCGTTCAAAAGTTATTTTTTCTAACTTTTTTGGGCAATTTCTCCAGAAAAACCTTTGATCGCTAATTCTTAATCTTGTCAAACTGCAGAAATTTCTGAGGAGATCAGTTTTTAGGAAAGTTTTTGGAGAATCTGTCATTCAAATAATAATAACTTTACTGTGCTAGAACTCTTCGTTTTTTTCGCGAGTGTTTCTGAAAAAATAGAGAAAATGGAAAATTCAAGACTCTGAGAAAAAACTAAAAACCTCATTTTCGTTGCTTATTTACGTACCCTTGAAAAGTTTATTTTAGTAACCTGATTAATATTCTGAAATTTTTGCCTTCTGCTTATATAAATATTTAAAATGAGATAAATCCCATGGCTGGTTATTACACTATAAGCGCTCAAAGTTGAACCTCAAATGAGGTTTGCTCTCCACTGAAGTTTTTTTTCGAACGTCCAAGGGTTAAGCAAAAATTTGAGCATTTGCAAATATTTCCTCGGCGATAGCTTTCAAAGACTGATATTGTCAAAAACGTCGGTTATGTCCCGTTTTAGAATTCTTTGGTCGCCTGTCATCGTCTAACGATACTGTAACTATTGGTATAATGGTCAACAACAATTTATAAGTGTTAATCTGCCGGAAGTTGCGGAATAAAATCCTACGTCCGCCAGTAAAGAGATTCACGGGGTTTTCAGATACCGAAAAGCCAGAAAACCTGCATTTTATTTAAAAAAAAATACCTATGTATTTTTCGTCAGATGAAGGATAGTCTATCCTGGATAGATCTACAAATAAGCATCCTCGGTTTTTCTCATAAGTCTTTAGTTTTCAGTATATATCACCGTGAATATGTCAAATCAGCCATCCAACCCCTATAAACGTTATAAAGTACTTTTTTGATAGCAATATATGAACTTAATTAATATAAATTATAAAATTGACCATACAATTTGAATTGAATATAAAAAATTTGATCCCTGCTGAGTCATTTTAATAATGACCATTAACGAAAATAATTCATTGAAGGGGTGAATTTGGAAAATAAATATATGTTCTTGGAGCCACATTTAATTTATCACAAATTTAATTAAAACAAAAATAACTTATTCAGAACCAAATTTTTCTTGAATCATCAGTCTCTTCCAAATTTTTAACCTTAAAAAATTCCCAAAATCAAAATTGTTGTTTTTCTGTGATAGATTTCCCCCCTTATGATTTCTCACCGGTGTGTCATAATCGTAATTAATAGTGACCTAGAAAGTCGGCGAGCGGTTGGCGAAGGTGGTGTTGCATCAGTACCGCATAATTCTGTGTCATCAAGGTCAAAAGTGAGCTCATTCGGAGACGCGCCGGGTCAACTTTCCCTGAAATCTGAGACCCGACTGACTCCCTGCTCAAATGGCCAAAAATCTCCATCAAGCACTTTATCTTCACCGACACCCTCAATTTCATCGCACTCGAATTCATCCAGCCAATCACGTCTCAGCGCACTTTCTATCGTAGGAGATTTACTGAGAAAAGTGGGGGCGCTAGAGACAAAGTTAGCCAGCTGTAGAACTTTTGTCCGCGACAATTCAACCACTATAAATTCACAAGTGTCCACGACGCCGAGGCGCACCTCCACTGAAAACAGGGCGCAGAACATTTACACCACCCCGACGAGTCGCGCCTTCTCATCGCGCAGGGGCACGCCCGGGCAAACCACACCCACGGCAAATAATGGGCAAAGTCCGCACGAACAGAGGATTGGCGAAAGACTAGCTAAAAGGGTCAATAATTTAACAATTTACCCGACAAATAATAATATTAGGTATTCAAAGCTAAAGCATGTGGTGAAAATAATATATATTTATTGCTTTTCTAATTTTCGCTTTGGTGATTGACAAATATCGATGATTTTGGGACACAATTTTGTGTTTTCTTACTAGAGTATCATAGATATGAAGAGTAAGATTTGCATCACGAGATAAAATAGGGCTTCTTTAATGGCGTAGTGCCACAAAAAAATTAAAACTTTTTTCCTATGGTAACTTTTTTTTAGGCCAACCCACCCCCTAGAGCAAAAACCGTAGTCTGACTGTGATGCTATGTACCTTTGGCACTATAGTCTAGATGTATAGACTATAGAGCTCTGAACTTTGGACCTTTGAGTACGCACCAAATTTATTTGATTTTTTCGAACAATTATTTACTCATCGGTCGCTAAATAGCAAATATTTATATCTATTGGGGTACTTGCTGGGCCTTTTTAGCCAAAATTTTTTATCATTCGGCTTTTGAAAACGACTCATCCGATTAAGTTCTTAGATAGCAGTATCATGGCACAAATATCTAGTGAATAATAAAATAAAAAAAATTGTTCCGAATCGGACCATTTTTAGATTTTTTCTGAGATTACTGAAATTGTTTAATTATCAGTTTTTGTTAAAAAATTTGAAACAATGGTCTGATTCGGACCATTTTTTTCTTAATTTATTTTTCTCTTAATAAAGAGCTATCCAAAAACTCAGCCGGATGAGTTGTTTTCAAAAGCGGAATTCTCATATAAAAAATTTGGATAAAAAAGTACCGTAATAGATATAGCTGTCTAAAAATTTGCATAGCTATCTAGCGCCACAACAGTACATATAATTACCATCATACCACGACCAATCACATTTGTTGGCCTAACAAGTCTAGAAATAAAATTTCAGCAACTTTTTTTGCGAACACTACTCCCTTATGTCACACAGAAAGTTAATCCTACATATGTAGATACATTAACCAGATTACATGTTTAACCAGTGAGTTTCCTTTCAAATAGAATCCTTGAAAAGGCTTTTTTATTCTGTTTGTCTGCCAAAGATTTCGTATTATATTATGCATAAACTGCTTATGTGTCTTGGCAGTAAACTATTTGCCTTAGAAGTCTTATTTTGATTATCAACCCTTGACACGATAATGAAGCTCTTAAATAATATATATATATCTTTCTTGCGCTTTGTTTCACCAGATGTCACAAAGAAACAAAATATCTGACTTATTCGCGATTAACTTTTCTTAGTTAAATGGAGTAGTATCGATATCTCGAAATTTCTATGCCTCTGAGTCGATATTAGTCTATAATAGAGATACGTTTTTTTGGTCGACTTTTTTAAAAATTCCTAATCATTTTCTATAAAGTGCGTAGATGAATTTGAATTAAAAATCGCGTTGGTTTCGATGTTATAGACATTAATCAAAAATTTGTATTTATGCGACCATATTTTGAAGAAAAAAGCCGAAGTTCATGAAAACTACGCTTTAAAAAAAATTGTTAACCAATTGCAAAAAAATACAGTCGCAGATTTATTATTGGGCCACATATTTTTCTTTCTATTGGTAGTTTGAAAGCCAAAATATAGGGAAAACGACAAAAAGTTATGATTCTACATAGGCGTTGTTTTTTTTTCAGCGAAACGTTTATTTGCAGGAGTTTTCTCAGAGATTGGATGAAACCGATTTCGAAAATTTTCAAAAGATCTGTGATAGAAAGGTTTCGATACGCGACTGAATGAAGCGTTTTTGGCGATCGAGATATCCGATATACCCGAAAAAAACCGGTTGAATCTTAAATTGGCGTTTTCAAGTCTTTGGATTTGATATGACTATGATTTTTTTAACCATTCTGCCTTAGAATTTTTGAACGAAATTTCTTTGGGGTCAAATTTTGTAATATGACCCCAAAGTCAAAATTTGAAATATGACCCGCATGGGGTCATATTACATTGCATATGAAAGTAAAATCCCATGAAGATTCCAAATATATAACAAATTAACAAAATATTGATGTAATATGACTCCAATTATCAACAAAATATTTTCTAAGTATTTTCAACAGGGAAAAAAACATTGCGAAAATTTTTTTGAGCGGTTTAAAATTTTAAAATAATTTCGAAAAAATTTCAAAATATATTTTTTTAAAATTGCATTAAACGTCCAAAACAAAAAACCATTTTTCATTTTTTCTAGTCTTTTTGAAAAGATACTTGGAAAGTTTATTAGATATTTGAGGATCTTTCGAATATGACATTCGAGATCGGAAAAAATAATTTAATCTGTAGCAATAATTGAATGTAGTCAAGCCGAAAGTTGAAAAAAATAGGTTGTCATGAAAAAAATGGACAAACTTTAACTGTACAAAGTCTCATGTTTTACGGATGTAAGGTCAAGTATCATGTTTAGGAATGTTAAGGGCGAGAAAGATTGTTGATATTTACGAAAAAAGAATCTATAACGACTTTCAACTTTAAAATTTAAAAATGCGAAATACTTGCCGAAAAGTTATGCCTTGAAAAAAAGTTGTTACATGTAAAACTGAAGATGATTTAATGAAAAATGAGTTTAAAACTATTTATAATATATGATTTTTCAAATCAAAAAATTTGTTTTTTTCAACGTTTCGGTTTATTTTATCTTTCAAGAAGTGAGAAGTAAATGATATACAAATTCAGAGAAAACATTTTTGTTTCATACAGCAATTTTAGCGACTTGCATCTCCTGTTTCGCTAATTAAAGCTCAATTCGTTTTTTTAAAAAGTCAAGTAATTGCAGTGCTTTCAGATCCAGTTAAAAGCATGGACAAAAAACCTTCATGATTTTATGTTCTGTATTTTTTTGGGTTATTTTTTAGGAAAGGGGGGGGTTGGTTTGTCCATGCAATCAAATCCCCTCAAAGATTTTTCGGGTATTTATTGATTAAGTTTTTTCGATTTATGGTTAAAATGCGGCTCGAAAAAACTGCAATTTTGTTGATTCCGTTGCGTTGTCGTGATCGAGGACCAACCACATCAAAAAATGACTGTGATTGATGTGGTTTGGTGTCGATCACGACACGCAACGGATAAACACACACTACAGTTTTTCGAGCCGCATTTAACAGATCGAAAAAACTTAATCATAAAATACCCGAAAAATCTTTGAGGGAATCTTGATTTGCTATGGACAAACCAACTCTAAATTAAACAAACAGAACATAAAATCATGAATTTTTTTTGTCTGCTTTTTAACTAGATCTGAACACACTGCAATACTTGAAATTTTAAAAAAACGAATTGAGGCTTTAATTTTAGCGAAACAGAGCTCAATTCGCTACAATTGCTTTTGAAACAAAAATGTTTTTCTCCTGATTTGTATTCAATTTACTTTACTCTTGAAAAATGGAATAAACCGAAAGCGTTGAAAAAAAAACAATTTTTAATTGAAAATCACATAATATTAAATAGTTAAAACTACATTTTATTAAATCATCTTCAGATTATTACATGTGAACTTTTTTTCAGCCAGAATTTCGCAGAGTATTTCGCCATTTTAATTTCAAAGTTTGAGTTTCGTTTTATAATATCTTTTTTTCGTAATATTATCACAAATCTTTTCTCAGCCTTACATTCAAAACATGAACTTGACCCTTAAGCATCCCCTACAAAAACATAACTTTTTACAGCTTTATTTAAAGCTTACACAGTTAATTTAACACGTTTGTCATTTTTTTCATGACAAACTTTTTTTTCAACTTTCGGCTATATACATTCAAATGCTTACAGATTAAAATTATGATTTTTCCGATCTCGAATGTTCATTCGAAAGATCTCAAATATCTAATTTAAAAAATTTCCAAAGTATTTTTCAAAGACTAGAAAATCTAAAATGTTTATTTGTTTTGGACGCGTTTAAACGCAATTCTAAAAAAGAATATATTTGAAATTTTATTCAAATTTTTTTTTCATTTTTTAAAATTGCTTTAAAACGCTCACAAAAAATTTCGCAATTTTTTTTTCCCTTTTGAAACAATACTTAGGAAAACTATTTTGTTGAGTATTGGAGTCCTATTACATACAATATTTTTTCATTTTATATATTTGGAATCTTGCATGAGATTTTCTTTCATATGCAAGTGTAATATGACCCCCATTGCGGTCTATTTCAAGATTTGGACCTTTTGGCGGTCATATTACAAAATTTTGAACCTCAATAAAATTTTCGTCAAAAATTCTAAGCAGATGGAAAACAATCATGATCATATTTCATATCCAAGACTTGGAAACCGACAATTTAAAGATTCACCGGTGTTTCCGGTATATCGGATATCCCGATTCGCCCAAAAACGCTTCGTCCCGTCGCGATATCGAAACCTTCTATCACGATCTTTTGAAATTTTCGAAATCGGTTCATCCATCTCGAGAAAAAACTTCCTGCAAAAAACCGTTTCGCTGAAAAAAACCACGCCATAAAGCTTTAGATCAGAAATTCAGCAAATTGAAATCGTAACGGGAAGATTTTTCAAAGAGAAGGTAATTTTTCAAACGTTCGTCAATGACCTCTTACGAGTAGTAAGCTAACCTGGTGAAATAAATTGAAGCGAGGATGATTATTTTGCTTATAATCGGGAAATACTATTCAATTACCCCTATTAATGCTTTAGTGATGGTTCATCACAAATTCTTAGTATAGGGACTTTTCGTCAACTGGAACTTTCTACGAAAAAGATGAGTGCAATTGGATTCGAACCCCAAGCAGAGAAAATATTTTTTTTCGCTTTGCTACCAAACCTCGCGACAGTGAAAGCAAAAAAAAAGCAGCAGTCCGAAATTCGCAGATGCTTTTGAAAATAGCCGTTGGTGACAATTTCAATTTTTCTTCAGATATTCACTTGAACAAATTCCTTTTCCGGATGTCGAGGTATACTGTGAGCTATCTTACTGAGACGGGATTTCTGTTGTAGTGCTTTAAAAATTACTTAATTAATAAAGTTAAATAATAAAGTTATTGACTCTTGGGATAACCACCAGCTGCGTTCTTTCCCACAATGGACACCTGAGATGACGACTTCAACCTCCAAAACCATCAAACTGATTTCCCCGTGATTCCAACGTAAAAACAAAAGGTTTCCAAAAGGTTCAAGATGTGCAAAACAATGGTCCACCGCGTTACAACAGGGAATCTTCATATTCAAATATGCCTTGTTATGTTGACAGTGACGATTTCAGATAAGAAATTTAACGCGAAAAATTATTATTTTTTGTTTTCCTTTTTGTAGGAGAAGTTTTCACTGATTTTTAATCTCTGAGTCTTTTTGACGTTTCATCTGAAAAATGACCAAAAGCAACAACAATCCGAAGGCTAAGGTATCATTTTTTGGTGCGTCAACAACTTAAGAAAAACTGTAGTAGGTACCACCATAAACAAATTTGATAAAATTCGAGTGACTCCTGCCAATGAGAAAATTCTGGCGTCACTTTGTGTTCAGATAACGATTTCCGTTCTCAATTTTGAAACTGCCTAATTTTCTATATAAATTATTATATAAATAATGCGTTGGAGAAAGATCATTGCATGCCAGTTTTATTAAGTATTTTTAGATCGGTTACTCATTTTGTATTTGGCATGACATACGACACAATTTCAGAACTGGAATGACCGGAACAAATATCAAATAAAATTAATAGACGTTTCGCTTATATGTGATAATCAGTATTTTCGACTAAATTGTTTAGAAAAGTGGTAAAAGCTCGTACCACTTTCTAAACCAATTTAGTCTAAAAATACTAATGATGCAATAAGGAAAGCTCTATTAACATATATTTTATAAATTAAGAATAGTAATTGGTAACAAAATAACAATAAAACGTATAATCTTTTGCTGTTAACTGTTTGTTATAGAATCCGAAAATTGTATTATTAATGCTAAAAAATCCTAATGTTTGCTGCAAGTTCGGCTGGGCGCGCCATTAAAAAAACTACCTAAAAACTCAGGTGAAAAGTGCTATACAGTATGGCCATTAAACTGGGTACCAGAATTTTGTTTGATAAAATTTATTTATTTTGAATCGTCAGTTATTCCAGAATCTTCACAACTGTATCCTAATTGTACTGGGGTTCTGCGTATATTTTAGAGTGGATCTTTCAGTTTTTGAGACCTTAACGGGTCAAATTTGGTATTATTTAAAACAAATGGATTGTGTTTTTCTCAAAAAAATGATTCGTTGTAGGACAAAAATTAAGATTAGATTTGTATAAAAAAATCTTTCCTTTTTTTTTTGCGCAAAAGACTCTTATCTCAGCTTTTGGAAAATCGAAAAAAAAACACACTGTAAAACTTCGATTTTCATTTCAATTTTGATAAAATACAATTCTTATGAACGCTTGAACCCTTCAATATAATATTCTGAGTCATTTTTCAAAATATTACTTATTTGCCAATAAAGTTAAATGAATGCCGAATTTTGCCCCGTTGGGAAATTAGGTGGTATTTTGACCATTATAATTGATCACTAGCAACCGTATTTGGCCCCACTATCATTTCGCGGGATTTAAACAATGCCTTTCAACTTTTCCAATTTTTTTGAATGGGTATGATTTTTTTATAAAAAGTATTCAAAAAAAATATACGCGTGGAAAAATGTTGGTATAAATTTATCATACTGTTATCTTGCTATTCACCTTAATAAATCCAATGATAGTCAAACTAAGTCTTATTTTCGCGTTTAAAGCACGTTGTAAAAAGTCTTCAACTCAAAGATCTGGAACAAAAATCATATCACAGGGGAAGATAAATTGTCGATCCAAATATAATAAGGGGTCGGTGCATTGAGAGATACGGATATGGGCTCTTGATGAAAAAAACTTTATACTGGTATATGTTCTTCGTCAATATACCATCCAAATGATGCTTCATAATCCAGGAGAACTTTTGTAACTACAGAATTTTCGAATTAAAAACTGCTTTTTTTAAGAAAATTTTGAGTTCGAATTAAACTTTTCGAATTCGGACAAATTATGATAAATTTTGAAAAAAGTTCCGAACATTATTAAAAAAAATGTCTTATTTTTTGTTCAAATATTTTTTTTTCAATATTTTGTTTCAAATCAACGAAAATACTCCTTCAAAATGGCCACTTTACTTTCCGTAGGTGACCACATTTTTTTATATGGCTATATTGAAAATCATATGACATTTTTTGGGATTCTTCGGTGCCGAAAACTATTTGGAAAGTATATTGAAAATTCTTCCCCTTTCTTGTTCAAGAATTTGTCAAAACTACATTGTCTGAACATCTTAGGCTACAAATATTGGGAAGGGCTTACTTTTCAAATATTATTAAATATGTCTTCGTTTGTTTCCGTCGCTCTATTTTATACTCTGAATCATAATTTTACAATGATAACTACCGGTTTGGCAAAATTCAATCAAAGCCCTTCTTATCCAGAATTAAAAAAAATTTATCACACGAAACTTGGCAAATTAGTAAGCCGACCCATCACCGACGTAAAGAAATTTATAAATTAAACTCATGAATATAAAATATTTCTTTCGCATGTGCTTAACATGTCGGTTTTCTTTCATCTTTTTTCAAAGAAAATTTAAACCTCTTTCATTTCTGACGAAAATCATTATAAAATTAAATATATAAAGTTTTCGCTGGTGGTTCGAGATCGTTTTAAATTTTCTAATTAATAAAAAAGGGAAAAAATGAATTTTTAATTAATTTAACATGATAGCAAACCGCGTTTTTTGAGTGTTTTTTCAAAAGACGATTATAAGTAAAAATAATCGATCTGAAAAATCAGATTATAAAAAATAAGCTCAAAAGTGGCAACTTTCGTCGAAAAAGTTTATTCCGAAAATTTCGAGTGGCAAAGTTTCGCCATCAAGTTAAAATAAATGAAAAAGTGCCAAATCAAAATGCACACCCCTTAAGTCAAGGAATAAATTTATTTTCCAGTTCTTTGTCCGAATGTTCGGAATTAAATGATAGCAGTTGTTATTTTTGCAAACAAATTCGAATGGGAACGTTAAATCTCGAATATAGATTTGAGTGGCCGTACATTTAGCATTTAGCATTATCTTGAATTTGGTCGAGTATTAATGGTGGCGCGGACAATTTTGACATTTGACTACGGGCATTTGAGCCACAAAGTGTTGGCCAATTGCCCTTCACTGTTGCCTTATGGCCCGGGCCCCACTGTATTATTTACGTAACTTTCTTCGATATCATATCTCAGATATGCTTTTTGTGTACGGTTTCACCCATAGGTCCTGATATTTTGAGATTCTTAACTCGTAGACTTGATTTCTGCCATCTAGGATGCCATCCACCTTTTAATTCGAATTTCACGACGCTTTAAGGGGTTGGTCAGGGTAAGGATTTTTGTCATTTTTTTGACTTTGGAACTTAATTACTGAAAAAACTAGCAGCTATAGAGTTACATACTTACGGTTTTAGGAAAAGCTCAGAACAATTCCTCGTTATAATTGACAATCGTAAAAAAATTCATAATTTTAGGAGTAGCGCTATAGGCATGAAAAGGTTGAAAAAATGCGATTTTTCCAACCTATCCTCCCTCCGTGCAACTATTGAGATTAATTTAATTTTAACACTAATGGGAAAACTAAATGTCAATAATTTGCTTGGGGATTTGCGAATTCTGCACTAGAATGCATCTTGAGCGCCAAAAATAATCTATCTCCTCCCCCCTCAATTTCGTCAGATTTTCAAGTTGACATGTTACAAATTCGTTTAAACACTTTTGAAGCAACTTCCGTGGCAGGAAAGTTTTCGTATCTCTCTGATTCGTAACAGGTGGCACTTTTTACGAATTAGAAAATATTATTCTTGCTCCAAATTATCATAGAAAACCAGATCTATAGTCTAATCGACCTCTCGTGAATTCATTTTTGAAAGTTTTAACCTTCGATATCTTACTTTAGTTTCTGAGTGAGAGTGAATTACGATTCTTCATTTTCATTTTTTATTGACCTTTTCAAATTTTGATAAGAAAATTAATTAACTTTTCTAATTTTCCTTAGATAATTTTGTTTGATAACATGTGTGAATAACAACCTTTTGATTGTCCACAAATAAAAGTACAGCGTGTTTGGCATCGGTGTGAAAAACCTTATTTACATATTGACAAATGTTTGGAGTCTGACCAAATAACATTTGTTCCGAAGTACAAACATAAACAATTTCTCAGAAAACAAAGTTTTTAATAATTTTCAATGAGAAGAAGTTTCAGAGGACCGCATATCTTACTATAAAAAATATTTTACCTAAATTATCACCCCATGAATGCATAGTCCAGCACAAATAAGAGTGTAAATTTGACTTGCGATACGGAAAAACAGTGTAGATAGCGATTTTAGTTTTGACCAATGTTTTTTCATAACTGCATTACAATTAAATATTATTGAAATGCTTATCTTGTCTCCACAGTCTCATTAAAAGCACTCGCCCTGACCACCCTTAAGGGGATTGTGTCTTCCAGCAATTTTGCTGGGAAGAAGTATAAGCCCTCTTTCAAAACTCAAATATCTTTGTGAGAGATTGATGTGAACGTTTATTTTTCCAATTGTATATTTGAGTCCGTAACCTTGGAGAAGTCAAAAATTGACTTCATTTTTAGAAAATATTATCACATCAACCTTTAAACTGTATAAAGCCTGAATTGCTGGTATTTCTTCCATTTGAAGTATACCGTTCACATCCAGTCAAAAATCAGCATAATGCCGATATTATTGGTCAGAAGAAAACATTCTCGTACATTGCAAACCAGAATTTATAAATTCATCTGAAGTTTCGCCCGAAATTTTTTGAAAATTCCTGCTATAGGTTAAATAATGGCAAATGTAGATTAGTTTACAAAAAGTTACCTCCGACGATTACATGCGATTTCTTTTTCCTCGTTTTCATAATCCTTCCTCTATTATCTTATTAACTTTTGAACCAACGGGAAATTTTCAGTAATTTGTTTTATATTTCTCGCAACACTATTTCAGGCTAATTTTAATTGCGCCATTATTACATTATAAGGGCTAAAAAAATTGAAATATTCGAACAAGGCGCAACAATCTGAACAACTATCATTATTTGAAATACTTTCATTTAGAAGTAACTTTTTCTTGCGAGTTGATTTTTTTATTCTGAAATGATACCATATCTAGAATTAATCTAGTTTTTTGCATTTAAAAAATTTTGAATTTTTTACAACGTTTCGATAATATATCTTCTATTCCATCTTCAGGTATTAATGAAAGCAGAACAAATTGAGGGATAAAGTTGACAACAAAAACTATTTTGTATTATTCAACGGGCATACCAATATAACACAATAATAAAGCCCGTTGTAGGTTATGTCATCACCGGTCATACACTTACAAAATAAAAAAGTCATGTTTTGATGTTTGATGCATTTGTTCATGTCTGGCTGTGAAGTGTAATTAGCAAACCGCTCATACAACTTTCTGTGGTAAGGGTTTGTTAAGTTTGTTTCTTAAGATTTTGAATGGTCGCTGTATAACACTGCACGACCCATTTCAGCAAATTTATTTTTGTGGTTGTAAGTTGTCTGGAGATCAACATTAAATTGATCATAAAGTGTCTTTTTTATATTTATTCACAAGCAGAAATACTGGTTTGAACGTGAGATGTGTTTTAGTCGATGTTCTAGCGATTCGAGAATGGTAAAAGTCGTTTTGTGTCTCCTATATAGCTCGAATCACATTTCACAACCGAATTGAAAATCACTCGTTGTTATTGAAAATGTCTTTTTTGGCGTTTAGCGGGAGATATGAGGACTAAGCCAATTTTAAGGTTGTGAAAATACTGTGAAGTTTAAAAATGGAGCTGATGTTTTTCAAAATCTTTATAAAATTCTGTGATTGCATAGAACTGCATCTGCGCTAGAAAACGGTAGAGAGACGTCTGTATGGTGACATCGAAATCAGGATTATCAAACTCTTCCTTGACGTTTAGCCTTTCGCATCAGATGCCGTACTGAAAATTTTAAATTTGTAGCATCAAATTTCTTTATCATTAATTTTTCTAGGAAAACGGTTTTCATAAAAATATATTTTCTGTCATTCTTGAAAGCGCGGTATTCCACTAGCCTACAGTAGCTTGTCGTCGTATTTTAACAACGTTACAACTCGCAACTAGTGCCGATATTTTGTAAATTTAGCGGAACTGAATTTTCTATAATTTTACTATACAGTCTGATGCCGTAAGTTTTCTAAATATGTTCAAGATGAAATTTCATCATTGAGTGTAACAATAATGTTCCAAAATTCATCTGAACATTAGACATAGACTCTATAGTAAATTCTAAACCACTATCAAATTATAAGCTTATCAAACAGTTTGGTTCTTCGCCTTTACGGATTACACAACAAAAATCCGTCTACGTAGCGCAGCGGTAGGTTAAATAGTGCCCTTATTTATTTCAGGTCAACTATTTTTGTTTCAAATAAACTACAAAAAATATTTGCAAAGCTTGAGCACAGTATTATGAACCCATGCTGCATCCCACTATTTTGCTTATAAAATCCAGTTAAAGATTCAAAAAATTCCTTGAATTTTGTTAAAATGTTTTTCAAAAAAAATTCTTGTCAATTATTTCTCAGGTGGGCTTCTAAAATTTTTGTACGGAAGTTTTATTGACTCGTTATTAATATATATATGGAAAAAATTCTCGGTTTTCATACACTATTCAAGTATATGTTCTATACGAGGTCCAAATTGATTCGATTGTGTTAAAGGCGATCACACAATCGTAGGCTGATATTTCATATTCTACCCGAATTAAAACCCTTGAATTTCCAAAAATCGCTTTTTTAACTCAATTGTGAATTCAGGAGAATATTTGCGTATTAGTTCTGGATGCCCGTTTGAATAATACCAGATTAGTTATTATGTTGTCAACTTTTCCTCAAATATTTGTTCTGCTTCTCATTAATACCTGAAGATGAATAAAAATATTATTCGAAACGTTGTAAAAAAAATTCAATTTTTAAATTGCCAAGAAACTAAGTATAATTGCTGTCTCAAAAAACCAATACATACCTCTAGAAAATTGTTATTCCAGTTTTAGGAAGTCCCGAAATCGATATTTGGAAATTTCTAGAATATTTGTCAAGAGTTCTCATTTTATTTTGGTTCTGAATCTAACGTGAATAATTGATCACTAATGAGGTTATTTTTTTGTTGATCATCTGTCACTATTTCGGGCATTTTCAGTTAGCACGCGCTTTCAATGTTCTAGAAAAAATATCCGAAAAAATTTGGTGTTTTTTTAAATTGCAAACGATTCCTGAGTGCGTGGATGGTAAGTGCCGAATTGAAAAAATACGAGTTGGGACCGTGGATCCAAAATAATACTGCACCACAATCCCCCTTAAGTGGGTTGTCCATGCTGTTTAGCTTCACGCATGCAGTTCTTTGTTTCAAAGAATAATACCAGATCCGATGCAACTGAGCTCTTCTAATCGTGCAACTAATAAAATACGCTATCGATGACGCCCATTAGTCTATTTATAGAATCATATATCGAAATTCGAATGTTGAAAATACAAAAAAAACTTTCGTCATGCATAATCATTATTTCGAAGTAGTTCGACATAACGAATTAAAAACAAATACCATAGTACGGTTTACCGCCATGGTACAAAATAGAGACCAGGGGCGTATAAAAAAATCCGAGTTGCCATTCATTATAATTTTTTCCAAAAAATTCGAAAAAAAAGATATTTTCGAAAATTTTCAACAATTTTCGAGATTTTTTTCAAAAATTTTTAAAATCAAAATTCAAATGACCGTAAAGGACTTAAAGTTTATCACACGAAAGCTAACACATTTTAGACTTTTGGCTGAAAATAATGTCCAAAAATTACCATTTGATTCAATTTTACATGATATCACAAACTTTAAACGTTCTTAAATGATGAGCACTATTCTCGTGCATTTAAACATAGTTTCATAACAGAAAAAGCCCCTTGGCTTGCAGTAATTATAAAAAGGGTCAATTAACTATTTGTCAAGTTTGAAGAAATTTTGACTGTTCTTTACTATTCGGAGACGCCGTCACGAGATCTGGAAATATTGTTGCTTATGTGTTATTTAACTGAATTAATGAAAGCCAATAGGCTCGCTACGTGGAAAATTGGCAGGAGAACTTTACAAAATAAGTGCCATTTGAATATCTCGAATAATTCCAAAATATTATGCATTGTTGCTAAAAACCTCAAAAAATATCGTAGCTTCAAAGGTTTATATAGCGGAATGAACATAAAATAAAAAAATTGGGACAATTATAAGACTTCTTGATGAAAAGAAATTCGAAATTTATGTTTAAATCACTTTCTGTGTCTAACAAACGTAGACAACGTTTTATTCCCATGTGAAATTGTAGTATACGTCTATTAAAGAACCAATGTCGAAAAAAAGTTATTTTGTCTTCATATAAAACATTTCGGTACAAACATTTTTTTTGTATTGAAATATTTTCTTGCTGTTAAATGGTAGTCACACTTGAGTTCCATACAAAAGTTGAATTGACAATTATAGTTTCGGTGTTTTTCATCAAAAACTTGAATAAATTCGTGTAATTAAAAAAAAATCATGTTTGCATTGTACATTTTTGATACTGTATTTTATTAAAGTTTCTTAGTTTCACATGCTAAATAAAACGCTTGTGTTTATAACCTGTGTATAGACAGAAAGTAATTCGAACGCGTTATTTGCAATTTATTTTCATCAAAAAGTCTTGAAAATGTCCGAATTTTAATGTATTTTCAAATTCTCTATATTAAAAATTAAAAGCTACAGACATTTTTGAAGGTTGTATATCTTAGGGCTGCGCAGTGGTCATAATCTAAGTTTTAAATTAAATGATTGAGACCAACGGAAAAAAATATCTGGACAAAAACTAACAAGCAGAAAATAAAATTGACATATTTTTTTTCAGTCTTTTTTGGCATTCGGCCACGGAGAAATGACGGTTCAAATAGTTTTAAATCGGTATCTAGCAAAAAAAATGTCTTCCGCAGTCTTCGCATGGTTCTCACTGATGCGCAGCTGAAAGCTTTGTGAATTCTGGCATAATATGAAAAAAACTTACAATTAGTATTCATAAGCTATTGACTAAAAATCTATGGAGATAAGATCCTTGCCCCAAAAAAAAAACTAAAAAAAATAGCTCTGATTATGCTCAAAAACGAAAAATGGTGCTCGAAAATGAGGTTTTTGAAAACTCACTTTCTGACCACTAGATGGCCCAAAAAATTTTTATTGCAACATATGTTCAGGCCTTTATGCGGGAATCTTTCTGAAAAACAAAAGTTGAAATCAAATAATCCAGGTTATAGCGCAAATTACGAAAACAATTTTTTTCATTTTTACGACATGACCTGAACATAACGGAAAATTTCCTTCGCGTTAGATTGACACTACTATAGTTTCGAACCTATTGGGAAATCTTAAAATTCAATTTCAATATCATCTACGCGCAGTTATTTGACTGTGGGCTCAAAAATTAACAGTCTGAAAAAATCGTTATTCGTATTATGATTTACGAGTTTTTACGAATGTAAAAAATGTTTTATCTATCTAATTTAGACCAACAAGTGTTCTCGGAAACAATAATTTTTTCGTTTTTTTACGTTTAACTTCCAAACAAGGTTATAGCCGATTGAAAAGCAGTGAGCACTTTTAAACAGTCTGTAACTCTGTGATTAAAATGCATCAAACATGGAAAATGACAAAAAAATATTGTTCTGTAAACACTTTTCATAAATTCAGCTAAACCCAGAAATTTTTTCTTAATTAGTAACAAATTCGTAATGTATTACTGAAACGAGTTTTAAAAATGCACAATTTTTGCCAGCATCAAAAACTCGAGCAGATCTCTCTCTTTTTTTTTTTTT
>SCLH01001137.1:154447-167422 GCA_004367855.1 Oikopleura vanhoeffeni | reverse complement strand
TTACAGGTTTTTTATCCCTAGCGCGCCACCTGGTAGTTTCTAGACCGCGAGGCCATGTCCATTGTCATTTTTTTTGCTTAGTTAACTATGGGTCAAATTTTCAGAGAATTTAATTTCGCGAGCGGGACTCCCTTAAAACAAAATTCCTTAGTCTTTTTTTTAATTTAAAATCAAAAATGATCAATATTGGCTACGTTCATTTTTTCTCATATGTCTCTGTTTCCGTTTTGGTCGACTTAGGTGACAGTCTAGTCGGGTTTAGTAGAAAATGGCGTTGCAATGAAAAGTATTGTTTTATATTTCCACAGATACTTAGTTATGTTAAGAAAATAAAAATATAAAAGTTTGCAAGAATGAACACTTTCATCGAAGATAAAAAATAAATTTTCACATTTTTTTCTTTCATATGTCGCTCTGAAAAAATGTACCAATCTCCCGGACTTATGGCCCCCCTTAAACAATCAAAGTTCAACCTAACATCCTACTATCAGAAAAAAACCTGTGAGGTCTATTTTACGGATAATTCGTTTTTAAAATTTTTAAAAATAATTAGAATTTCAAAGGAAATAGTATTTTCAATATTTNAAATATTGAAAATACTATTTCCTTTGAAATTCTAATTATTTTTAAAAATTTTAAAAACGAATTATCCGTAAAATAGACCGGAGTCCGGACACTTACAAATTTCAAGATAAACAGAAAAAATAAATTTTCTTACGAATTACCTTGAATTAACAACAATTAACAAAATTAAGATTCTAGAAATTTCAAATATTTTTCGGAATAAGGCATCAAAAATTTCACACGTTTCGAGAATCATAAAACAACCTGTTTTATTACATAATATTTATGGTATATTTACTGTATATTCAAGGTTATTTGTAACCAACTTTCATATCATCTGTTTATCTTGTAATTTTTTTGGTGTTCTGCCGATGCATTTCCAATGCGAAATATTGGCAAATGGAAATTTATTTCGAAATTTGAATTTTTCATAAAAAAAATAGATTTTCAAAGTATTTAAATCTAACAATAAGAAATGAAAATTATCTGAATCCAAAAATCTGATGCAAGAATCCACGTCTAATTTATCCACCGTTCAATGTACAGAACCAATCTCTTTCAACACATTTATTGCCAAATATTTTCACATAAACCGCGAATTTCACCAATTCCACTGTCACCTCTTCATTAACTATTGTGCCAAATTTAAAAATTCCTTTTTTACGTTATTTTATGTGCAACGGAAATTTATTTTCTTGAATAAAAAAATACAAAATTCAAATTTTTTGTCATTCTTTTTGATCTTTCACGTGTATTTGCTCAAATATAAAATGAGAAACTTTTCATGAACAATCGTCCGGTTAAGTTTTTTCAATTTGATTCTAGAATGCTCTCGCAAAACGAAGTTTATTATGATAGTTCTGGTTACGACAAAAATAATCGTCACAATGTTTTCATTTAAATATATTTCTTACAAAAGATCTCAAAAATATCTAAGATGGTTGAAAATATAAGATAGTTAATTTTCGTTTTTGCCATTTATTTTCTCACATCTGTTTCCTTAGAAAAATTGTCAATTTTTTTATTAAAGGCTCGGCAAAATATGTGCTCCTAGAATAAGCCCAGGAGTACGATTTGTTCGCTTCAGCCTACCAAATTTGAGATAATTTTGCAAAATTTCTAAAATTAATCCTCGATAAATTTCATGACAAACTTTTATGGTTTTTACTTGATTTATATGAATTAATATTTTTTGTTATATTTTACAGGGTGTATGAAAGCCAGTTCTGCGCCTCCGTATGAAGAGTTAAACGGTATTTTTTTTAAGCAGGTGGCAAAATAACAGCGTTTTTTTAGGGGAACCTTTTTTTGGCTGGGCTTGGCGACCACGTGGTCGACCTCAAATGACCGCGTCAAGTTCAAGGTCAATCTCAAGTTCATCGTAGAGACTTGAAAGTACCCCCAACAAACCGGAGGGGTCGACTTTCTAATGAACGTATTAGCAAACTATAGGTCAATGATGTACGAAAGGTCGCTAGAGTCTATCGTGAACTTGAGATTGACCTTGAGGATTGAACCATGTTTGGCTCTCTAGCGACCTTTTCAGTACCTCATTGACCTTCAGTTGCTAATAAAGTTCATTTAAAAGTTCGACCCCTCGGTTCTTTTGGGGTACTTTCAAGTCTCTACGTGAACTGAGGATTGACCTTGACTTTGACCGGTCAATTTGAGGTCGACCATGTGGCCCAGGCCCTAGCCAAAAAAAACAGTTTCCTTAAAAACGCTTAATTTCAACTGCTAAAAATTACCGGTTTAACTCTTTCATACGGAGGCGCTTAGAACTGGCTTCTGACACCTGTAACATCTCGGGAAAATTTGACGAAAATCGATTTTTTTTTTGAAAATTTATCATAAACAAAAATCCTTCGTTATATGACCAAAAAAATTCTCCTACAAGTAGCCATTAACACATTGAACCGATTTTGACTTTTGATAATTCCTTTACTTTCAAACGTCATACTTTCGTTTTGCGAGAGCATTCTAGAATCAAATTGAAAAAACTTAACCAGGACGATTGGTCATTTGAAGTTTCTCATTATATTTTGAGCAAATCACAGTGAACGATCAAAAAGAATTGACAAAAAATTTGATTTTGTATTTACTTTTATTCAAGAAATAAATTTCCGTTGCATAAATAACGTAAAGGATTTTTAAATTTTGGCACAATGTTATAAGAGGTGACAGTGGGATTGTGTGAAATTCGCGGTTTATGTGAAATATTATTGGCAATAAATGTGTTGAAAGAGATTGGTTCTGTACATTGAACGGTGGCATAATTAGACTGGATGCTTGCATCAGATTTTTGATTCAGATCAATTTCATTTCTTATTGTTAGATTTTAATGACTTTGAAAATCCTATTTTTATTGAAATTAATTTTCGTAATAATTTCCATTTGCAATATTCGCATTGGAAATGCATCGGCAGAACCCAAAAATTACAGATACAGATTGATATGAAGTTGGTTACATAACCTTGATTCAGTAATTATCTAATATTATGTTAATAAAACAGTGTTAGTTTTATGATTTCCGAAACGGGAATTTTTTGAGCCTTATTTCCGAAAAATATTTGAAATTTCTAGAATCTTAATTTTGTTAATTGTTGTTTATTCAAGGTTAATTCGTAAGAAAATTTATTTTTTCTGTTTATCTTGAAAATTTCTGAAGTGTCGGAGTCATTTTTATGCGATATTGAAATACTTTTCCTTTAGAAATTCAATTATTTTTAAAAATTTTAAACGAATATCCGTAAAATGACCCTCACAGTTTTTTTCTGATAGTCTTAGGATGTTAGGTTGCACTTTTGATTGTTTAAGGGGGGGCCATAAGTCGGGAGTTGGTAACATTTTATTTCAGAGCGACTTATGAAAGAAAAAATGTGAAAATTTTTTTTATCTTCAATGAAAGTGTTCATTTTCTGGCAAATTTTTATTATGTTTTACTTTTTAACATAAACTAGCTATCTTGGAATATAAACAATACTTTTCATTGCAACGCCATTTTTCTACTTAAACCGACTAGACTGTCACCTAGTCGCCAAACGGAAACAGAGACATATGAGAACAAAATGAACGTAGCCAATATGATCATTTTTGATTTTAATTTAAAAAAGACTAAGAATTTTTGTCTTTAAGGGGGTCCCGCTCGCGAAAATTAATTCTCTGAAAAATTTTGACCTAGTTAACTAAGCAAAAAAAAATGACAATGGACATGGGCTCGCGGTCTAAGAAACCTACCAGGTGGCGCCGCTTAGGGATAAAAACCTGTAAACACTTTCGATTAATATTCGGAACTTTATTATGGAATATTATTTATTTTTGTAGGACTCACCGTTGATACAGTACGAAATAAATTTTTTTTTGTTAATTAATTTTTTTCTCTAATACAGTAGATACGTCTAAATTGGTTTTAAAGTCCCTTCAAATTAAAAATTTTCTCGATCGGACGGGAATTTTTTGGTTGTCTACATTTTTATTCAATGAAACTTTTTTGCCGATATTTATTCGTAGTGCGTTCCCCGGAATGTAGCTTAGACAAAGTTACAACGCCAGAAGCGAGGTGCGCTCAATTGATATCTTAGGTTGATTTTTTCGTCCGCCTATTTCGTTATTTTCGTGCAGATTTTTTTCTCGTTGGATTTATCTACGTATTTTTTCTCCTATACTTGACCATGGTTTGAAATATTTTTAAATTGCCCACTAGGCTTACTTTTTTTATTATTTTTGGCATTCTAAAATTTTAATGACATTCTTGCATTTTATAAATTTTTTCTAAACAGCGCCTTTATAGAAAATTCTTTCTGGGAAACCGGTCGTATTAGTCGCGTATATTCTGTGAAGTTCGCTGCTATGATAATTGGGGGATGGCACATTTGGCATTAGTAAGAGTTTGATCATTCAAAATCGGCTTGTTCAAGCTTGAACGAAAAATTCAGGGTAAGCAATAAGGCAGCAGAGTTATTTACTCTATAGTAGAAAGTACTATAATTATCAATTTAATTTGCCCGTCTTTTATTAATGAGAATAAAAGCCAACAAAGTCCGATTCTGATAAAGTGGCAGGTTTCATTGTATAATATATGGAAAAACCAAAGAAATTTTGAGCCGATTCGAGAATTTTGATTTGAAGTGACTTTAAAACAATTTTTGGACGTTATCTACTGTATTTTTTAAAAAATAATGAATAACAAAGTAATTATTTGCGTTTACTGTATCAACGGGTTAGTTTCTTTAATATCAATGTTTTTTTCCTGAAAAATGCCTTTCAAAAATAGAGTTTTTTTTTTAAAAAAACAATTTTCTCTTTTTGGAAGGAGAAAATTAACCTTCATTTTGTTTTGATATTGAAAATGCTTCCTGCTATCGAAGACATGGCCGCCTATAACACCCACAATTTATTGGGAATTTTTTCGAAAATAATTTTACAAAATTGATGTGCCAAATTGCACTAACGGTTGGTGCAACAGTGGTTGTAAATTTCTTCAATGTTTTAGAAATGATATCGCGGCGACCGAGGTGGTATTAATTCATCAAAAAGGTTTATTCCCGTTTTAGAAATTTTTAGAAAAAAGGTTTTGAAATTTTCCGCAAATCAAGTCCAAAATTTTATTAGTAGTGTTTTTGAATTCTCTATAAAATCAGGCAGATCACGTATTAAATTTTCTCTGGTATTTCTTTTAATTTCCCGATATGTAATAATGGGTATGGTCGCGCGGAGTGGTATAATTCATCAAATCTTAATTCATCCAAAAAGGACCCTTCTTTATCTTTTGGATGAAAAAAGATTTTTTTTTTCAATTTTTTTAGTTTGGCCATTGTGTTTAAGTTCACTTTCAAACGTCCTTAACCATTTTTTTTCTATAAATTTTCTAAACGGGGTTAACCTTTTTTTTTGATGAATTTACCTTTTATTGATGATTTAACCTTTTTTTTGATGAATTAGATTTTTGATGAATTAATACCAACCTCCCGCGCGGCCTCCCATTAGTTGACTACGGAAATTAAATAAGATACCAAAAAATTTTAGATACGTGATTCTGCTTGATTTTATTACGAGAATTCAAAACCACTAGCTTAATAAAAATTTTGGACATTGATTTGGGAAAATTTTTCATATATTTCGAAAAAGTCGACAAAAGTGAAAAATTAAGATTTTATGATTTTTCAAACGGCGGGTCAGAAAATTGTAGGCTTCTATGAAAAAGTTAACTGGCTTTTACCCACACTGTGTCCCAAGATTTGAACATAGCAAATGAAAAAATTTGGGTTCAAAAAATGCCCGAAAAAATTTTCATGTTCTGATTTTTTTCAAATTTTTACGATTTCAAAGATGAAAAAACTCGACCCAAATTTTCCTTAAATAAATAAATTATTTTACTGAGGCTCTAACATCATTGTATTCTGGTTGAGAAACGATGATAAGCACAAAAAATGACATAAACTTAATTATTTTCGTGAGTTATTATGACTCCAATCTGACCGGGTTATGGCATTGCCCTTAAAGTTAATCGAATTCATCCACAATCGCACCTTCTATCTCGAATCCCCTGATGCTTAGGTGTGAGTGTCACGATTTATGACAGTTTTACGAAGACTATTTGGATAAACTAGCAGAGCTGATCTCCCAAAAACTTTTGCATCTGAGAACATCTTCACGGTGATTGTATTTCGTAATCTGATACGATCCACCTGCGCCTACATCTACGCTTTTTAAAAGCCTCCTAAAAGCCACTCAATCGCATTTTTCTTCCTTCAGTTTTTCACCATTTTTTATTATTTTTTGTGACAGGCTCCAGAGAAGCCTCACACAAATGCAAAGCGCCCTTTCTCGGAATTTTCCTTTTGCGGCCCGAAAAACGAAACTAAAATTTATTGATTAATTTTATGATTTAAATTGAGTGGCGCTAATTTGTTTTGTTTTGACGTACCAAGGTTAAAAATTGCACAAAATCTTAAAGGGTTTGAATTACGAAAAAATTTTTTGAAGCATTTTGTCAAATTTTTTTTGGGTTTCTAAATTTTTGTGAAAATAAAAATGAAAAGTATGATTATGGCCGCCAAGAAGACGCCAAATTCAAAATTACAAAAAAAAACTCTTTAACTTTTTGTCAAACACGGTTGTGCTTTCATATGCAGTATGAGACAAAACTGTATCCCTAAACTGAGAGGGAGGAGATGTTTTTGCCTGAGGCCTCCAAACTGGAGCATTTCAAAGATTTAGGCGATAATGAAGATGACATGGCCCCCATGGAACGCCAAAATCAAAGTTTTCAAAAAAAAAACTCTTTAACTGTTTCGGTCAAACAAGGCCTGTTGCTTTTGTTGCAGTATAGACAAAACTTGTATCTTCCTAAACTGGTGGAGGGTGATAGCTTTTGCACTGAGCCTCCCAAACTTTTTGTTTTTTCGTTTTTTTCCGCAAAAGCTAATTCCGAGTAATGACAATATGCTTTATGTGTGAGGCTTCTTTTGGAGCGCTCCGACAAAGAATAATAATGAAAATGGTAAAATTGATGGAGAAAATGCGTATTTAGCAATTTTTTTAGGAAGCTTTTTAAAAGCGTAGGTGTCGGCGTTGTGGATTGTATCAGATTACTGTTTAAATATACAATTTTCACTGTGAAGAGTTGTTCTTCAAAGATGCACAAGTTTTTGGAGATATCAGCTTGCTAGTTATCCAAAATAGTTCGTAAAATCAGCGGACACCCACAACCCTTAAGGGGGTTCTATTAGGCAAATGGACTTTTTACTCTTGATCACATGAAAGAATCAAAGTTTTCAACGTTATTACTCTAGATGAAGAATTATATTTTTAATCAGAAAAATGCATATTTGTGGAGAAATCGTGACATGTTTCTATGGTTTGATTTTTTGTAAGAAAAAGTTCGGATTTTCTGAGATTTAAACCTTTTCAATTGTCTTTCCATGCCCTAGTATCGTTTAATGCTGATTAAATCTCTGGCTTTTGCTTGTTGGCTGGAGGAGTATGTTGATATCAATTTATCTTATTATTTGCAATATTCCGTATACTTGGAATTTCCAACAATTAGGGACGAACATACGAGCGAATCATCTTGGCATAACTGATGTTTTTTCTAATTTTTATCAGATAACTTTTTTGATAACTTTTCCCAACGAAAGTACCCTTCTATAAGTATTAATAATACCATATTAAATTTAGGGTGTGCATGTCTTTATTTTTATTGAGGCTTAGAGGCAATCAGAGTGTACCAATTGCTTGCGGATGTCTACAAAATATATTTTCGATCAAATCCTCAACAATTGTTTCGAAATTTCGCGTTTTTTTTAGTTTTTCTAATTTATTTTTTTCAGAATAAGTCAAAAAATATGTTTGTTAAGATTTGACCACGTAAACTTCAAAATATTCGGGAGTGACGTAAGCACAACTTTCTTTTCAGTGTTTTCCCGGCTTTCGTTTGAGCCTACTCGAACAAATCCGAGCACATTTTTTTCGATTTTCCGATTATTTTTTTCGAAAAAATATGTGGACGATTGGTTGATGTTATCATCAAATCTGAGTTTTGAACTTGATTTCACAAGCATAAGGCTCAAATTGGCATTTTTGAAATTATTTCCTGAAGCTTCAGATTTTTGGGGTAAACTAGCTCTGCGAAATTTTGCAAATTCAAGACATGTCCACCACCCGGTTATTATTTCGGCTCTAGGACGACTCATGCCATTTTTATTTCTCAGGTCAAATTTTTCTTGCAATCTAGCGTTTTTATTTTTAGCTTATTAACTGATGAAGTGTTTTAATGAATTTTAAAATTTTTGTTAAACACCTACGTGTTTGGTAATTTTTCTTTCCAAGTTAAAAATATATAATTTTTATTTCGTATCATTATATCCTTTAACACTTGTTGATTAATCTACGAATTGTGCGGGCTGAAAAAGCGGCCTTCATAGTGGCTAGGGGAGTTCTTAGGGAGTGTTAGGATGGGTGAGCCTATTAGGCTCCCTCAGCCAGTCATCCTAGAATTATCAAAGGTTAAAGGTTACTCGGTATATGGATCAAACGGACTTTCGAGTCAAATCCTAACTATTTGAATGATACAACAACGCAAGATATTAGCACCCAATAAAAACCGTTGATTGCGGCGAGGAGATTTCATTGGTCAGATTTAGGAAGGATCACCAATCAATGCTCAGATTTCGCATTTTTCGAAATAGTTAGGATTTGACTCATGAGGGTCCGTTGATCCATATCATATAACGTATTTAAATCAACTTTTCGGATTACCAGCCATTTTTCAGATAAAATAAAGCGGAACTTTTTTTTCGCGAAACTATCTAGATTTAGAGATGCGAACATAGAAATTGGATGTAGTATTCGGGCTCCAGATTAATTGCCCCGTATGTGTTTTGTCTTAAACGATTTGGATGCGGCGGTGACTCACCCCAGGTCACACCTGAGGTAGCTTTAGCAAAAAATTTAGATCGATTGCAAAATTTGACATGCTGTAGAAAAAATTCCGTAACAAGGAAATCCGAATGGACCCATTCATTATTTTCTTTTTCAAAAACTTTTTAAAATTTGTTTCGTCAGTTTTTTTGGGAACAAAAATGGGTCAGATTGGGACCCCAATTTTGATCAATCTTCACTCTTAATAATATGTGTATTCAGTTTGATATATTCGAGAACTCATCGGTGAGTCGTTTCCGAAAGCCGGAATTGTGAACAATTGTTGAACCCTATTTCTAAAGAGAACAATGTTTTTTGTGGTACATAACATTCTCAATGACTACAACTTTTTACATCATATTTTGGAAAATACAGGGGATACCAAAAAATTTAAGCGTGATTTGGGCACTTTCGGCGATATGGCCACTCTCAGGCGACAGAAATTAGTGTTCCGGTTTTAAAAATGAAAAAAACGCGTGGGCTTTCGCTACAGGGTTCATAATTTGATCAGTTTTTTTCAAAATTTTGTAAAGGAGTTGAACAATAGGGTTCAAATGAAGTAAAATACAAAAGTGTGTAGATCAAGTTATCCACCAAAACGCAAAAAACACAAATTTTCTAAAAAGTCAGGATTTCGGAAATTCTTTTTTGTTCGGATATGACGTCCATATAACAAGCACTTTTTCTTGAGAACTTTACACATAATCCTAAAAAGCATTTTTCTTTTAATTTAGGCTCGCGTACAATTTATAATCTTGTGATGAGTTTTTTTCAGAGTGAAATCAACATCGCTTTTATGACCAGTCACTTTTAGCGTTCCTCCTAACAAGATTATAAATATCGTACATTTTTTCAAAAATTCGACAAAATCACTAGAAATATTTTTTTTATTGCTTACCTTTCCATACTTTGTATTATTCTGAGTAGCGGAGAAGTCTTTATCTTGGCGAATTTGGCGAATTTGAAATATTTTATGGCACATCACTCTTCATCAAAGACTTTATAAAATTTAATATATTTTATTTTAAGATTTTGAGACCTTCCGGTCGTATTTGAATGATTGAGTTTTTCATTTGATCGATTTTCGCATGACTGGAGGCGAAAAATATTTCACCTTGCGGACACTTTAGCATCAATTATAATAGATGACACCCTGAAATACAGTTCCATTTTCGTTATACATATATTTTATCATATTATACAATTACTTATCGGGCTTTTATTTTTTTTGATGCGACAAGATTGCGTCTAAAAGTGAGTGGGGGACTATCGTAGAAAAGGGACAGCCAATTATTAGGGCGCGCAAGTTTTCCCGCACTTGATTTTAATGAAGGGGAGAAATAATTTTAACGCTCGTCTTGTCAGTATGAGTTTGTTGTATCATACAGACATAGACATAGTATTTTTAGCAACATTGCGTGTGTTTGCCGTTACTCTTTCTTTATTGTACTTTATAAAAAACTCTTTGTTTTACCAAAATTATCTAACAACAATCTGCAGGTTTCCAATCTTTAACATTATTTTCGAAATTATTCGAATTTTTTATATTATCGAAACAATCAATTAAAATTGATATTATCATACTCTGAAATTTCTATGACTAAGCCTTAAAATAAAGATGTCAAATCTTGCTTTCACAACGTAACTGGTCACGGAAGGTTATTTTAGAATAATAGATATTTTTTGAAGAACTAAGAACAATTTGAGACAGTGATTGTTGCGTCTTCAAGGACACCCTCTATGGACAATTTTTGGGGAAAATTATGGCCAAACCCCTACGCTTTTTTATTTTTGTCGTCTCCTATAGGGGACAATTTGGGGAAATATCAAAAAGGGTTATCTTCATATTTTTTGGGGTTTAAAATTATTGGTGTAAAAAAGGCTAAGGAAAGAATTGGGAACAATAGACTAAGGACACTTTTTGGAAAAAATCTCACCTGCTCTTTAGACAATATCGCAGTAATTTGTGTTAATAAAAAATATAATTGTTCCTCCTCTGTTTTTTCATCCCAGTTTTTAGAGGTAGCGGGCCTCAANCTCTAGCGACCTTTCAGTACATCATTGACCTATAGTTGCTAATACGTTCATTAGAAAGTCGACCCCTCCGGTTGTTTTGGGGGTACTTGCAAGTCTCTACGATGAACTTGAGATTGACCTTGAACTTTGACCGGTCATTTGAGGTCGACCACGTGGTCGCGAGCGCTAGCCAAAAAAAAAGGTTCCTAAAAAACGCTTTATTTTCACCTGCTAAAAAAATTACCGGTTTAACTCTTCATACGGAGGCGCTAGAACTGGCTTCATGACACCCTGTAAAATCTCGAAAATTTGAGCGAAAAATCAATTTTTTTTGAAAATTTTTCATAAACCAAAAAAATCCTTCGTCTTAAAATGACCAAAAAAAAAATTCTCTAGAAGATAGCCTTAACACATTGAAACCGATTTTTGACTTTTCAAATTCCTTATTTCAAATCGTCATTATGATAGTTCTGGTTACGACAAAAATAATCGTCACAATTTTTTAATTTAAATATATTTCTTACAAAAGATCTCAAAAGTCTCTAAGATGGTTGAAAATCTAAGATAATTAATTTTCGTTTTTGCCATTTATTTTCTCACATCCGTTTCCTTAGAAAAATTGTCAATTTTTTTATTAAAGGCTCGGCAAAATATGTGCTCCTAGAATAAGCCGAGGAGTACGATTTGTTCGCTTCAGCCTACCAAATTTCAGATAATTTTGCAAAATTTCTAAAATTAATCCCCGATAAATTTCATGACAAACTTTTATGGCTTTTACTTGATTTATATGAATTAATATTTTTTGTTATTTTTTACAGTTCTACAATTTTATTATGAAGATTAATTGGCAATATTTTCTTCATAGATTATGAATCATAGTTAATTAATGGAAGATTGACTGTCAAAATTTTCATAGAAGGTCCAAAATTCAATTTCTGAAAAAATATTTTCAAACACTCCAATTTTTCTATTGAAATCGGTTAAATTAATCTCACAATATCGAAAATCCTGCCTATGCGTTGAATTTTATCATGACGTCACATGAAAATTGGATTGAATCACGTCACCCGATTGTCGAGAATCCTGTGATTTCATTGATCACTTTCTCTTCTTGTGACGTCATGATAAAATTCGACGCATAGGCACTGCCTATTAGGCAGGATTTTCGATATAGGAAAACAGTAAGACCCCAGGAAATTCACATTTGAATTTTCTGTGGACAGAAACTTTGCAGAAAAGCATTACTCAGAGTCCGACTCGGATTTCCAAAAGGTATATTTTTTATCTTCTAAGTTCAAAGTTCTAACGTCTATTAAAAATAGTACCGTATCAGGTCCCTTTCAAATTTAACGCAATTGTCCATTTAGGTGCAACTTAGACGCTTAACTTTGTTAGTATATTCTCTTCAAAAAATGAATGAATATAATTTACAGGTCTGACATTTCAAATCAGTGCAATCAATAACTTTATAGTCTAAAGTTTAGACTTCCAAAATCAAAGTCTTACAGCCTCCTGTGATGGTAGATTATACGATTTGAATGATAGAACACGGTCAATCACCCCTATTTAAAAATTATATTTTTTTTGAAAAAATTCCGATAATTTGATCTCTTACCATTAATTTTTGTCTCTGCTATTTCTGTCTTCGTTAAATCTCTATTGTATTTGTCTTTTTATCACACGTCAGTAATTTACAGGATGATTTGTATAAAAAATTCTAAAATGTGTAAATCTCCGATCACGAAATCAAATCCTTATTTTCTGAAAAAAAGTTAAATCTTTAAAACGAAATGAATTCAAAATGCCATGTTCTAGAAAAATAAATGTGTGTAAGCGGCAAACGCTGATTACCTTATTCAGAATAACTTATTTTCCCTTATCGATACACTCGAGATACGTTACCAGTACAAAGGTGTCCCTCGAGCAAATTTCAAATCTATCTCCTCCCAGGGTTGATTTAGAAGCAGCTCAAAA
>SCLH01001137.1:140702-154426 GCA_004367855.1 Oikopleura vanhoeffeni | reverse complement strand
TATTTAATTATATATATTATAACATTTTCCTATTTTTCCCTTAATAGAAACATCTCAATAACAGTATAATTCATAACACAGAATTAACCAAATAAAAAACAACCCCCCATGTTATTTTAGGAATTCAAAAAAACAAACAAAAATAACATGGGGAGTTTTTTTTTATTTAGTTACTACCAAAATTCGTGTATAAATTATACTGTATTAGAAGTATTATAAGAAAATAAAACCCAGCAGGCAGTGTCAAATCACATCAACACATTTCGAGAAGTCCAGTGAATTTCATGGGTCACTCTCAAAGGCTGTGAACGCTGATTAATACAAGAATCGAATAGATCTCGAATAACCCAACTAAATAACGACAAAATGTTAAGCAATCCGATATTCCGCTAACATGACTTATTTATAGTCCCGTGATCAGCCTAAAGGATCATACACTGTAAAAAATCAATCTCAAAAGTAAACTTGATTCTTTGAATGGTTTACGTTGTGTATACTACAAATAATCAAACAAATGCATTCTACTTAAGGGGGTAATGGCGCGGAATTGACTTTCTGGAGAAAATCAGCCTAACCAGAACTATGGAACAAATTAAGAATAGGCCATGTGTAGATCTAACTCCTGAATCTTGTCAAACCATTGGTCAATGACAGTTCGTTCCGATACACTCGAGATACGTTACCAGACAAAGTGTCCCTCGAGCAAATTTCAAATCTATCTCCTCCGCAGGGTTGATTTAGAAGCAGCTCAAAAGTAAAACATACTCCCGTATGACTTTATAAACTTAGGTCCTAATGGAAGCGTTTTTTCAAAACAATCACTTCAGGTTTTCTAGAAATTGCCAGAAAACTACCAAATTTTTGTTACGATTTAAGGCATTGTTTTTCACGAGAGAAACTAATCTCCCCCTCCAGTTAAAGAATTTGGGAATCCACTTAAATTCCAGCAAACACTAGCACAGAACAAATAGGAAACTCCTCTAGAAAAGCGTTTTTTCCAATTGGACACCAAAACTCAAAATAAAATTTTGAAGGTCACGTGAAATAATTTTCACGAAAAAAAAATGGCTTCGATTTTTTGAAAGTAGTACAAAAAGAAAGCCAACGAAAAACACTGGGGATCAGAAAGTTGCTTACGGCAAGGGGAATTTCAATTTTATATAGTTAATTAAAGCAAGACGTATTTTGTAACTTCATTTGAAAAAAAAAAACTTAGAAAAAAAATCGGGAAAAAAACACGAAATTTCGTAAATTTTTGATTACTTTGGTCGGTAGTACAACTTGGTATCATTTTCACAAATCAATTTTGGACGGCATTTCAAAAGCCCGCAATTGCCTCATAAAACCAGCGACCGAGTACCTCGCCCCTTCAGGGTGTGGGGTGTCGCAGATTGAAGTTAACAAAGGCTAACTTTGGAATAAACTAGCAGAGCTGATAATCCCAAAAAAACTTTGCATCTTGAAGAACAACTTTCACGTAATTGTATTTAACAATAACTGATACAACTCACCTAACGCCTACACCTACGCGTTTAAAAAAGCCGCCTAACAAACACCAATACGCATTTCTCCTTCAATTTCACCCTTTTATATTTTTTTTGTGTCAGGCCTCAGAGCGAAGCCTTACACATAATGCAAAAGCGCCCTTTCCTCGAAATTTGCTCTTTGGCGGCCGAATAAAACAAAAACAACAATTATGATTAATTTAATGATGTGATTTGAAGTGCGCACCATGTTGTTTCTTTTGACGCTCCCAAGTTAAAGTCACAAAATCGAGCGTGATGAAATTACGAAAAAAAAATATTTAAGCATTTTGTCAATTTTTTTTTGGTTTCTCAATGTTGTCAAAAATCAAAAAAAATGAAAAGTTTGAACATGGACCTCAAGAGACCCCAAATCAAAATTCCAAAAAAAACCTCTCCCTCTGATATTTGTCAACAAGGTCCTGTGCTTCCAGAATCCAGTTGAGACAAAATGATTCCTAAACTGGCGGAGGGAGATAGCTTTGCCTGAGCCTCCAAAACTGACACCAATTCAAAGATTTTAGGCGAATATGAAAGTTGACATTGGCCCGAAGAGACGCAAAATCAAAATTTGAATAAAAACTCTCTAATGTTTGTTAAAAGAAGGCCGGTGCTTCAGAATGCATGTAGAGACAGAAACTGTATTTCTAACTTGGTGAGGAGATAGCTTTTGCCTGAGCCCCCCAAAACTTACAATCAAAAATTTTACAAGCCGAGTTTTCTCGTTAACCGCGTTTTTTCTATTCGGTCGTTAGACAAGCCAAACCTTTTTGTTTTTCGGTTTTGTTTCCTGCCAAGCAAAATTCTCGAGTAAATGACAATAAGCATAATGTATGAGGCTTTTTTTGGAGCCTGACAAAAAAAAATAAGAAAAACGTAAAAATTGACGGAGAAAATGCGTATTAGCGATTTTTTAGGCAGCTTTGTTAAAGGCTAGGTGTCGGCGTAGGTGAATTTTATCAAATTACTGTTACATCACAATTCACCGTGAAGAGTTGCTTTTAAGATGCACAAAGTTTTGGGATATCAGCTCTGCTAGTTTATCTCAAAAATAGCTTCGTTAAAACTGCAAAAATCACGACACCCACACCCTAAAAGCCCGAATGGTACCAGCAAATACAATCAACGGCTCTTTAGCGTAATTACCCAGACATTGGCCCATGCATTGGATAACCGTCTTGACGCCACACACGTCATACTTTTGTTGCTAAAAATGAAATATAATTCTATGTGGTTGTTCTCTAGCACCTTGGCACATAATGAACATTGGTCGAAAAACAACACACTTTGTCCGAAAATTGTCAGCTCCAAATCTTCCAGACCTCCTTAATTATTGTAACATATCCGGTAAATTCACAACTTTGTGGAATATCCCGGCCACTACTTAAAAAACACACTACTGTTCCTAAATCAAGCGCGCGCGACGTATCACCAACCACAGTGGGAATAGAGGTCTGAGGTAGGGCAGCAGGTCAGAAAAAATTTGTAGTATCGTCCGGATGGGCCGAACCATGTGTAAAACGGAAGACCTATCACAGGTCTCGGCTATACGCAGACTTGCCAAACGCAGCTATATAACTGACCTTAGACACGTGTTAGTGATGATGACGCGAAACCCTTGTCCCCCAATCGGAATATAATTCGTCCGTCAAAGAAGTAATCTACAAACGAATACCTATCCAAAATACCCACGCCACGATAAAGCAGAGCAAGAGTAACACTAGATCATTGATTCAAACGTAGCGAGAGCAACGAAAGTCTAGGAGTAAAATTGACAAGATAAAACCGGGCACACGAGCACATTCCTGAGAGCGGCGGTGTTGTTTTGAAACTTTTCTTCAAATTATTATCATTTTAAACTTTTTTCATGGTTTGAAAATAAAATGAATTGGTATATAAGAATTAATTTTAAGTTTCATAAAATTCACAGTGGAAAGGCTATAATAAAATAATTAATCAGACAAAATAACCATAGAGAAGTAATATCAAGCTTTCACAACTTCTTCGATCACGGCCCCTGGTGGTAACTAGCTGGCCGAAATAGCTGATCACATACCATTTGCACTAAGGCTGTACCACACAGGCCGAGAATCTTAAGCGACCCTTAAGCGAGATATCGCCTGCTACGATTCCACTGTTTGGTTAGCAATTAGAAGTATGGACGATAGCCCGACGAAAGTCTAAAATCCGACACGCTGCTGAAAGGGAGTAAGTGCTACGCATTCCTAACAAAGAAGAGAGATACAGAGGAATATAAATAAATGCCATGAAATGTGGAGTATATATAGAGCACCGACACGAAGTTCCGACTGAGTGGTGCTGGAAGTATAAGATCTAATTTTCACAAAAATCATTGCTCATTGTGTGTGCATACAATTATGATTATAAAGTTCCCATAATTATGGGGCATCAAGCGTGTCGTGAATGAGCCGCGATTATTGGTCGATCGTAGTAGAGCATATAATATGATGAGAGTAAGGGTGGAGTACCCCTGAAGGCAACACCTTTATCTTTTAACTCACACGTCGGGTTGTCCAGCTCAGCATACTCGGAGGATTGGACTTCCTTTCGCAGACGCGTATATACGCGCGCCTTACGACTATTGGAATTTATTATTTAAAACACGCGAAATAATATTGTAGATATTTGAGCATAAGTATCGAAAGAACACACAGAGATAAGAGCGCTGTACAGATGTCTCAAAAGAACACAATTGAGCCATACGAAGGTAGTTATTAATGAGAGTCAACAATGTGAGATTATCAAGAGTGGTACCCCGAGTTACAAAGGATGTCATAATTCATTCCATCATGCTTTGGCCAGATAAGACGAAGATAGTTCGACAAGAGTAGCGAAGAGCTTTTATCATATATTGTTGAAATTATAGCTGGTTCCAAAAGAAGCCCACACTGTCATATCGGGTTCAGAGAACGATCTAACGTGATAACGGTACGACTGACGATAGTATAAAGTATAAAGTTTATACTATAAGAAGGTGACGTTTATAAAACGATTGAACTATAAAATAATCCCCTAATCACACTTTTGTTAATTATCCGGCCCTACTACTCTAAAAACCACACCTCGTTTCCTAATCAGGCTGGATATTTACAAAAGTGTGAATAGGATATATAATAACGGACGTGAATAAAAAAAGAAACTGGGGATATACAGTCAATTTCTTTTGCGAAAGACTCTTTTAACATCTTCTCCAAAAAAATATTTGAAAATTAATATTCTAGCCATTAATCACTTTAAACTCATTGGTAGATCCGAAAGCTTACAACAAGTTTCACTGACGTTTTTATCCAATGTAACATACAAACTTATTTACAGCAAATCAGCGACTTTTATCATTCTGTAAAATTTAGGCAATCTTAAATCGGGAAGAAAAACTGCACATTAATTTTTGACGATAAAAAAGTAAAACATTTTCAATTGAAACAGAAAATGTTAATTAAAACAAGTAGTTTTTTATATCATGATAAACTATTTATCACTGAGATAAGATGGAAAAGATCCTAAAATTGACCGCAATGTTGTCTGCCCTCAATACAAAAAGCTAGAATACTTATGCAAACCTAACAGAATCACAAACTTTCAAAGAATGTGTGAACGAAGCATTCTGCATTTCGTCCACCTTCTAAAAAGTAGTCACCCCGACGAGTGGATTTTATATTATCAGCCACTGACATAGGACTGAAAAAGGAAGGAAAAAAAATACATTCATGCTTAAAAATAATAGAAAGTTTTAAAAAATTAATTTTTTCCCAAAATAAAAATTTTCAATTTAATAAATATTTCATAAAAATTGTTTAATGCCGCCTTTTGAAAATGTGAAGTGTGCTTAAAAAAGAAAGTATCAAGTGGAAATAAAAGTTCTTAACCTTAGTATTTTCACGACACTCATAAGCGCTTTTTAATTAATCTTTTACCTTGCCGATAAGAATAGCGGATCCGATTAAACGTTTTCCAGGTGATCCTTATAACTAATTCGTAGACTTAAGAAGTGAGTCCTGTGTTCCATTTCCAAGAATTAAGAATATGCTTCATTTATTCTAGTAGCTTTCCTACGTTTTTTAGGGACTTTAATATCATTACACTAAAATTTCTGCTTTTCCCGCCGTCCAACTCCTTAATTTAATTAATGATAAGGATTTTCTATGAATAAACATTTTCAGGCCTTAACAAGTGAGTGTTCATTGGGTGAAAAGTCTGTTCGGTGTTTTCCCCGATTATGATGACTTAATAGTTTAAAAAAAATGTAACGATCTTAACATTGAACACAAGCTACAACGGAAAAGATACACTTTTTGAAAAATTTTTAATCTATTCGTTGAAGTCAAAGTTGTGTATGCATTTTAATTTCCATATAAAAAAGGGTGACTGTGGGAAGAAAAATGAAAACGATTTTGGATGTTATGGAACATAGGCAAACAATTTTGACAAATCAAAAATTGATACGACGGCTCTGGAAAGCTGGAGAGACTCAAAACATATACTTCCTGGAGCTTATGATCCTTGAATCCTGGCATATTAAGATACGAAGGAAAGGGATCTCTATTAAAAAGTAATCAATAAAAAAATGAAGATAAATTCTCTGAAATTACATTCTAGCCAACTTAAGAGGGTTCCTGAGTAGCGATTACATTACCAATAATTTTTCTGGTTGACATAAATTAACAAGACTCATAATTCCGGTTAGTTTAGAATCTATTGCATCAATTGAAATGTGTATTTTCGATTTGAAGTCCTTTTATATAGTTTTAACCTAATGTCGCTTTACACTATATGTACTAATAATAATAAAGATTTGAATAGCAAAATAAGTTCCTCGTTGGATAATTGACCGGAAAAGTGAGTTTAAAAAGTCTCACGCTTTTATAATATAATAAGGCTACTTATTGTTTCTGACAATGGAACTTTTAAACCCTAGTATTAAATCATCAAAATTAAATTTAATGAAAAATATGTCAAGAAATTAAAAAATAGAATTTTTGTTGGAAACATCAAGGTAAAATCCTTCTCAAGGTTCATTTCTACGATTATCCTGGTGAAATCATGTTGATCATAATGGTATTTTGGCGTAAAGAAAGAAAGAGCAAACTGAATCAAATACTTACAAGATGCCGACGAGCAAACGCTGGAAACCTTGAGCCGTTAGAAAATTATGTCCAGAAATTGAAAATTCAGTTCGTTAACTGGAAATTGAAGCCAAAATTTAATCTTAATCCAGAGAAGTTTTTGATCTTGGAACTTATATTCTGGGGACCAAATAATCAAGTGAGTCTCGAGCAATTGGTTTTAAATGGCTATTAAAAATGAACAGGATCGATAAATTTTTTTTCTGTATTTTTTGAATCATTTGTGAAAGTAATTTCAAGACGATGGTATTTCATCGATCAAATCGGACCGATTTTTCGTTTTACGGTAAATTTAACCCAAAGGATAACCTATTTTTTGTCAAAATTGGAGCCCCTTCGTATAAATTTAAGTCAATAACGTTTACAAAACGATATTTACAGTAAATTTTTTTTTCAAAAATGAGTGTTGTCTCTAGGCTGTGACAGGTTATTCGACCGTTCCCTCTGGTTTTTTTAATTGAGTTGACAAACGGGTTATTTCGAGAATGAGGATCAGTTTTTTCATATAGCCAAAATTTCCAAAATCAAAAATTCTGTAACGATAATTAATTAAATCGTCCCGTTTAGATCATGATTTAGTATCAAGTTAAACTAAACAACAATTGTACCAAAAATTTAACAGTTCTAAGTCGATATATCGAAAATCATATTCAACAATTAGAAGCCAGGATTTTGAAAATTAAATATTTTTTTGAAAATTGACGATTCATAGCGTCAATTTTCGTCTCGTTGCCAGGATACCTAAAGTATATTATTTTGTGTGATTGATGGTATAGCTTCTTAGAGATAATGTCCATGAAGAATTAAAAAAATAGCTAAAAAATACCTTCTAAAATATCTTGAACTTTTCTCGAGGGATATCGACCTCGTCGCCAATGTGTTTTACATTTTTTTAAATGTAATTTGTGCGCCTTAACGAGAGGCTTTTCTTTAGTTATAGTCCAACAATTTCCACAAGCCGATGTTTTGACCGAATTTTTCAAAATGTCCGTAAATTCTCAAAAAATGGAAATTTTTAAATTTAAAAATGCCGATATTCTTCCAAAATACTGACCAAAAAAAATATTAATAGTTATTCGGGTATCCAGAGATTCAGGAGAATACTCCCGAAAAACATTGTTTCCCAGTTTGATCAAGTCGATTTTCGACCAATGAGAAGCCCAGATTTTTGAAAACTTTTTTCATTTTCCAGTAAATATCGTAGAATCCAGTGCTAAAACCTGTAACACCCTAGTTTGCTCTATAATCAAAACTAATTTGACAATTCCCAGGAATTTAAAAACATGAGAAAATGACTAAAGTAAGAGAGCTTTAAGTTTCAATTGAAACATGGTAAAAATTACATGAGAAAAATTTTAATTTGAAATATAGAATACTAATTCAAAATATACTAAGAATTTACAAATGTTCAGCGGTGGACAAAAAATCCATGAAGAACTGTTATTTGACGCTGAAGAGCAAAAATTCGTTAATAGCTCGAGAGCTAAAATTCGGAATTATAACTTTTCTTAAAAAGCTTTTATCTGGAAAACTGATTAATTTTTCAATTTGAAAAAAGCAGCACCTCGCTAAAGCAGTTAAATTTTAGTATTTTGGAAAAAAATCTTTTTTAGTTAATATTTTATTAAGAAATTCATGATGAATTATGATCCCGAAATTTACGCAAATTTTTTGTTATTCCACAATTATGAATTGTCTTATCCATTATAGGACAATCTCACTCCACCATTTTTCTCAAGCATTGGGGACAGATACCATATCGAAGAAAAATCGATCCAGTTCCAGCTACACTAGACTGGATGTTGACATTTTGCGAAAGGTTATTCCAGTTGTTTCTCCAGAAAGCATCGGCCGAAAACCTGTCGTCATAAAAAAATGCTTATTGGGCCGCACGGAGAGACTTTTGTCACGGTGATAAAGTGAACAGAGTAAATGTGAGTTTTTAACATCATGAAAACGCAATGTACAAAAGTTTTTCAGACCAAACATAATTGTTTAATAACTTTAATTCAAAATAACTTCTAATGTTATTTTTAATTTTTTAAATTTAAAGGCTCAGCGCAATTCGTGAGTTGATTTAAAAGTTCAACCAAGTCAAAGTCGCTTACTGTGTAAAATTCTCCAATGAATTTTTCTAAGGTTTATTGTGGAGTATTGGATTCAGGGCCCCTCGACCGACATACTCGTACAGTCACGACGTGACTATTTGAAAGATAAATATGACGCGGTCATTTTAGTTCTTGAATTTTAGATATTTTAATATATTTACTTGATATAATTAAGGTCAATTTTGGAAAACATGGGGAACATCATTTCACCCCGAAAATGCTATACAACGATTTAATTTATTATTTGTTAGTATTTCAGCTGAAGACTTGGATATCAACCAATAAATAATCACAGATAATGACACACGAATCTGGAATGAATATCACTGTACTGTTCAACAATGCAAAAATTGCTTCCTGTCGATTGGCAAACTTTACCATACGAATCAGGGCATTTTGCTCCCAAACATCAGTCGAGGGGTTAAACAAAAATTTCGGATAACAATTTTGATAAGATGACATTTTTCAGCATGCCTCCGAGCGTTCACAATTCAAAGATGTGATAGATGATGCCAGATAAACTAAACGATCAAGCTCAGAAATTCCGATCAATCTCCAGGTTTTGAGTCAAAATAAAATTCAGCAAGTTCTTCATAATACCCTTTATCACACCTTTGGTTAAGAATGCGTAGCCCTCAACGTAAATCACACGTATAAAATGGAGTAGCTGGCTACGGCATTAACCAAAAAGTGATTAAAGGGAAAGTTTGGCCTATACTAAAATATAGTAATGCAGGTAATTGTAAGTACAAAGCACATGCACCATTCGTTGAACGTTCGTCCGGTCATTCAAATCGAAGGTGCCTCAAGAAGTTTTCTTGTTAAAGGGCCGCAAACCGTATATATTTGTACCACCAGGGCTCATCCGTGTGATAAATTGAGAAATTAATTTCGCTCTTCAGAAATTCCACGAGCAAAACATACTGTTCAAAAAGATAAGCATAAAACACAAAATTTTAAGGATAAAGTTGGATATAACATATACTCAGGAATGCACTGTAACGGTTCAAAGTTATAAAACAATACGCAAAATTACGGCATTTGCGCTCGCATTGCATAAAGTTATTTTTTAATCACGCGAGTTTCCGAAAATGTTTTCTTCTCGTTTTAATTAAGATTTATTAAAGCCCAAAGTTTTTAGCAACCAGAGCCCTTTCAAATGAAATCAACAAATCAATTCCACAAGAAGATTACGAACCACGCTTTCTCAATGTGACATCAGTCTTAGAATCAATATTTGAATGAGTTTTTTAAAGAAGAGGTTGTTAATTATCTGCTTTCATAATTGCGAAGCATGCCATTCATTAGCTAGCCTCTCAAATATAACAGAAAAATTAGAATGAGAAACGTTTACCAGAAACCGTCACTGTCAAGACCAAGAAATAGGGACGGTCGTAAGAAGTACGCAACAGACCTAAAATATATCAGAGAGTGCTTTCAAAATTCAGTAATGACATGCCTCAATAGGAGAACAAAATTTCGTTGCGATAATTGGCGATACAATATGGCGACTTGGACTAGACATGCAGGGAAAAAAAAACCCATCCAAATGTCCAAGTAAAACTTTTAAAAAAGTTTGAAAAAATTTTAAAAAATTTTTTTATAATCTACAGGCTGTCCAGAGGTCAAAAAAATAAAAGGGCAAGTTTTTCAGGAGTCGGTGTCTTTGTACCCAAATGGGTCTGGGTTATTTTTTTTCGTACCAACCAACGGCAATTTAACTAAGACAAAAAAAAGACGAATCGGCTTATTTCGGTACAAAAGAAGCAACCCTGTTTTTAGAATATCGAAATTTTAATTTTATTTTTTTCAATTTTTCAATCATGTTCAAAGTACAACCCCGAATCCGATTGTGTCGCAATTGTTACTATGACCATCGTTGAGTTTATATTAAGGTATGAACTTCTACTTAGGAAGGGCAAATAGTTTCCTGCATAACATGCACTGTGAATTAATTTTCACAATGACGCCCATAAGAGATACATGTATAACTTTCAGTACGTAAAATTTCGAAAAATCGTCAACAATTGGTTAATAAAATGACGTTATTTTGAGATTTGGGTACATCGAGCTGAAGCTTTTCGCATTTTTGGAATAAAATGTTCAAAAAAACTTTTTTTGGGCGCTTTTTATGTCAGATGTCTTTTAGTAAGAATTTTCTCTCGGATTTTGTAAAATTTTCAGATTTCTTCTACAGAAAATTTACGAAGCTACAATTGAAAAAAATAATTTCTACAGAAATGTTAAGCAAAAAACAGTTTTGCCTTCTTAAAGGATATTTCGTGGAAATTCGAAACAATTGTTGTGATTCGGACAGCCTTCACCTATATGTGAATTTTGCAAGAAAAATATATAAAATTTAAATTGTATAGTGTGATATTGTCAACGATTGTAACAGAATTGATTTGTGGCTGACAATATTGTTTAACTATGTAGAAACAGTAATACATTATTTGACACAAGACAAATTAAAACATCAAGAATTTCATGGAGGGAAATATTGCTGCTGGAGTACTTTGAGAACAGGCTGGAGAAACTACAGAAAGGCCACAATGTATTTAATATAGGAGGTAAAATTTTTATTAATTAATAAGGTGGGTCTAAAGTGTCTTTTTCGGGAAAAAGTTGATATTTTGAGATTTTATGAAAGTAATCAAATTAGGGTCCTTGCTTTTTTAAAAATCAAACAAGAGACTCATCAAATACATAACATCTGTAGTTTCAGTAATGAGTGGCTTTAAGTTAGCCTTAATTTGGCTTGGAGCATCAAAATTAGAGCCTCCAAGGTTAAGCAAAATTATTTGACTCGGGGATCGGTACCCGGATATAATAATGTAAGTGTCTTAAATATACAGGAAGAATATCAGAAGATGAATAAAGGTAAAAAATCAGCTGAAGGGCCGATAGATGGGGATTTAATTACTTTATTTCGAGAAAATAAGCCTTTTTGGTAAACAACCTAGCCAGGTCCGAGGGTATGAAAGAGAAAAAACGGCTACGTCCCCGCGAGTACTCTTGGCAAAAGCCAATAATTTCATCAACTCGTATCAAAGACTTCATTTTTATTAAGTCATCCTCCAGATCAAATAAATTTGTTGGATGGTATCAAAACCCGAAGAATAAGGATAATTGCGGCCAAATCTGAAAAAATTGTATCTGCAGAGATCGATTCAATTTATTTCTAAAATATTTCTCAAATTGTCAAGTCGAATTTGGATGAAATACATGATTTGCATTCATGATTGATCAAGAAATGTGATCTCCGATCTCAGGTAACGGTTAAAAAGTGATAATTTGATTAACAATTTTGAGTACCGTGGACAAAGAAAAATCGAATCCAGTGAAATTTGTGGGTCCCAAGGTAAAAAACAATAAAATTAATATTTCTTAGGACAATCAAAAGATGTAAAAATACTTAAAGATTCAAAGGATGTTATTTTTTCAGAATTTGAAGACTTTATGCCGATTCGCTGATCATTTTAAATTTAAACCAGATCAGAACGTTCCATTTCCGTCTTATGAAGTGTTGTTATAATTCGAAATGTTAAAAACATTGTATTGGTAAGTTTGTAACGATATCGTTATGAATGTAAGGTGATTAGACTGTTTTGTAAGTTTCGCACTTGTGAGATGAAATATCAAATAATTAAATGAGGGTTTAAGTGCCCAACTCTGCGTAAATGTATTTTTTCGCTACTGAATTGTCAAAATAAAAGAAAATCTAGAATCGCAACAATTTTTTTTTCAAAAAAGACTTATGAGAGTTTTGTAAAGTATTGTCGAGAAACCGCAAATTTAGGACCTTGGACACTCCCTTCCACAGATGTTATATTAATTTTTAAGACTCCTATGGGGCCTGTGGATCAAGTTGGTCGACGAATGTTTTGTAGAACGGCACCAAACATGAATATTCATGGAGAATGCAAAAATACAGATATATTTCAACATGCTTTAATGCCGGAGAAATAAGAGTGAATCCAAAATGAACTCATTAAACGTTACTAAATACTAACAAGTTTTTCCGATAGACATATTTATACACAAATCATCCACATATTCTTATAAACTTAGGTCCTCTGGAAGCGTTTTTTCAAAAATCACTTCAGTTTTTCTAGAAATTGCAGAAAACTACCAAATTTTTTACGATTTTTAGCATTTTTTTCACCAAAAATCTATCTCCTCCTAGGTTAAATTTTGGAATCCACTCAAATTCCAGCTAACACTAGCACAGAACAAATAGAAACTCCTCTAGAAAGGCTTTTTTTCAAATTTGGACACCAAACTCAAAATATAAATTTTTGAAGGTCACGTGAAATAATTTCCGAAAAAAAATGTGCTTCGATTTTTTCGAAAGTAGTATCAAAAGAAAGCAACGAAAACACTGATCAGAAAGTTGGCTTACGTCAGGGTGAAATTTTCAATTTTTATTAGTTAATTTAAAGCAAACGTTATTTTTGAACTTCATTTTGAAAAAAAAAACTTAGAAAAAAATCGAAAAAACACGAAAATTTCGTAAATTTTTTTGATACTTTGGTCGGTAGTACACTTGGTTATCATTCCAAATCAATTTGGACCATTTTCAAAGACCCAATTGCCTCATAAAACCAGCGACCAGTACCCCCCGTTCAAAAGTGATTCAAATACAAGAGCGAAATTCAAAAAATGGGTCAAACATATTAGTAACCTCACTTTTCCTGTACTCTGGTAAATTACAAGACGCTTTGTATGTTGGGCGCTAATAGAAGTATAACTTTTGAAAAAAAACGCTTGGGTGTTCTAGAAATTAACTCAGCACTCTGGTGGTGTGATGTAACAAAAGATTGGATTTGAGATGTTGTAATCGTTAGACGAAAGGAATAGATCTACAAACAGTATTCTCATATTTTTCACAAACTGCCGCTAGAATTTGTTCTGGAGGCGTGATTGAAAGGTCCCAAAAGCGACACCCA
>SCLH01001137.1:115568-140681 GCA_004367855.1 Oikopleura vanhoeffeni | reverse complement strand
CATTATTGTCATTTACTCGAGATTTTGCTTTGGCGGAAAAAAAACCGAAAAAACAAAAAGTTTGGCTGTCTAACGACCGAATAGAAAAAACGCGGTTAACGAGAAAACTCAGGCTGTAAAATTTTGAATTGTAATTTGGGAGCTCAGGCAAAAGCTATCTCCTCCACCAGTTAAGAAGATTACGTTTGTCTCTACTGCATCTGAAGCACAGCCTTCTTTAACAAAACATTAGAGAGGTTTTTTCTAAAATTTTGATTTTGCGTCTCTCTTGGCCATGTCAACTTTTCATTATACCTAAATCTTTGAATTGTCAGTTTTGGAGGCTCAGGCAAAGCTATCTCCTCCGCCAGTTTAGGAGATACGTTTTGTCTCATACTGCATCTGGAAGCACAACAGACCTTGTTGACAAATATAAGGAGAGTTTTTTTTGGAATTTTGATTTGGCGTCTCTTGAGGTCCATGTCAACTTTTCATTTTTTTTTGAATTTTTGACAAAAGAAAACCAAAAAAAAATTGACACAAATGCTTCAATATATTTTTTTTCGTAATTTCAACACCTTTTGTTTAACTTGGGAGCGTCAAAAGAAACCAATGATCGCACTTTTCAAATCACATCATAAATTAATCAATAATTTTTTTTCGTTTTTCGGCCCAAAGCAAATTTCGAGGAAAGGGCGCTTTTGCATTATGTCTAAGGCTTCTCTGAGCCTGACACAAAAAAAAAATAAAAAGGGTGAAAATTGAAGGAGAAAATGCGTATTGAGGTTTTTAGGAGGCTTTTTTAAAGCGTAGGTGTAGGCGTAGGTGAGTATGTATCAGATTATTGTTAAATACAAATTACGTAAAAGTTGTTCTTCAAGATGCAAAAGTTTTTGGGATATCAGCTCTGCTAGTTTATCCAAAAGTACTTTGTTAACTTTCAAAATCTGCGAACACCCACACCCTTAAGGGCGGTACTCGGTCGTGTTTTATGAGGCAATTGGCTTTGAAAATGGTCCAAATTGATTTGGATGATAACCAAGTGTACTACGACCAAATATCAAAAAAATTACGAATTTCGTGTTTTTCGATTTTTTTTCTAGTTTTTTTTTCAAATGAAGTTCAAAAATAACGTTGCTTTAATTAACTAATAAAATGAAAATTCACCCTGACGTAAGCCAACTTTCTGATCAGTGTTTTCGTTGCTTTCTTTTGATACTACTTTCAAAAAATCGAAGCACATTTTTTTCTGAAATTTTTCACGTGACCTTCAAAATTATATTTTGAGTTTTGGTCCAAATTGAAAAAAACTTTCTAGAGGATTTCTATTTGTTCTGTGCTAGTGTTTGCTGGAATTTAAGTGGATTCCAAATAACCAGGAGGAGATAGATTTTTGTGAAAAAAATGCTTAAAATCGTAAAAGGTAGTTTTCTGCAATTTCTAGAAAAACTGAAGTGATTTTGAAAAAACGCTTCAGAGGACCTAAGTTTATAATCATACGGGATATGTTTTACTTTGAGCTGCTTTCTAAATCAACCCTGCGAGGAGATAGATTTTGAAATTTGCTCGAGGGACACCTTTGTACTGGTAACGTATCTCAGATGTATCGGACGAAAGCATTACCAATGCTTTGACAAGATTCAGGCGTTAGATCTACACATCCATGTCTTAATTTGTTCCATAGTTCTCGGTTAGGCTGATTTACTCCAGAAAAGTCAATTCCACGCCTACCCCCTTAAGTAAATGCATGTTTATTATTTGTAGGTATACACAACGTAATACATTCAAAAGAATCAGTACTTTGAGATTGACATTTATTACAGTGGATGATCACTATAGGCTGATCACGGAATAAATAAGTCAATCGTTAGCGGAATATCGGATGCTTAAAGACCTTTGTCGTTATTAGTTGGTTATTCCAGAGATCTATATCGAATCCTGTGTATTTAATCAGCCGTCACACCTTTGAGGTGACCAATGAAATCACTGGATTCTCAAATGCTGTGATGTGATTGACACTTCCTGCTGGGTTTCATTTTCTTATTAATACTCTAATACAGTATAATTATACACGAATTTGTCTAGTAACTAATATAAAAACAACTCCCCCATGTTATTTTTAAGTTTGGTTTCTTTAGAATTCCTAAAATAACATTGGGGGTTGTTTTTTATTTGGTTATTCTGTGTATGAATTATACTGTTATTGAACATAGTTATTAAGGGAAAAAATAGTAAAATGTATGATAATTATATATAATTAAATAAGGAAATTTATAAGGGAAAATATTATTCTGAAAGTAATCAGCTTTGCACGCTTCACAAATTTTATTTTCTTAGAACATGCATTTTGAATTCATTTCGTTTAATATTTAACTATTTTTTCAAAATAAAAGATTTGATTCGTGAACGGAGATTTACACTTCCAAAATTTTTACTACAAATCATCCTGGTAATTACTGACGTTGTGAAAAGACAAATCAATGAGATCTTAACGAAACAGAAAATAGCAGAGACAAAATTCAATGGTAAGAATCAATTATCGGATTTTCCAAAAAACATATAATTTTTAAATAGGGGTGACTTGACCGTGTCTCTCATCATTCAAAATCACTATAATCTACCATCACAAGGGGCTGGTGATTTTTATTTTGCAGTCTAAACCTTTAGACTATAAAAAGTTATGATTGCACCTGATTTAAATGTCAGACCTGTAAATTCATATTCATTCATTTTTTGAAAGAGAATGTTTACTAACAAAAGTTAACGTTTAGTTTTCACCATAATAGACAATTGACGAAATTTCGAAGGGAAATGATCCTACTAGAGTTATTATTTCATAAAACGTTATAAACCTTATAATAATTAGAATAAAAATAATTCCTTTTAGAAATCCGAGTCGGACTTGAGTAAAGCTTTTCTGCAAATTCTTTGTCCAACCAGAAAATTCAAATGTTGAATCTTCCGGGGTCTTACTGTTTTTCCATTTATCGAAATCCGCCTAATAGCAGTCGCTATGCGTCGAATTATTATCCATCGACGTCACAAGAAAAGAGAAAGTGACAATGAAATCACTAGTATTCTCGACCAATCGAGTACGTATTAAGTCCAATTTTCATGTGACGTTCATTACAATTCAGCCAATAGTCAGTTTCGATATTGTAGATTAATTAACCGTTTCAATGAAAAATTGCGAGTGTTGAAAATTTTTCAGAATGATTTTGGACCTTTCTAATGAAAATTGACAGTCAATCTTCCTATAATAACTATGATTCATAGTCTATGAAGAAAAATGCCAATTAATCTTCATATAAAATTGTAGAAAAGTAAAAACTAACAAAAATATTAATCCTATTAATCAATTAAAGCATAAAAGTTTGTCATGAATTTATCGGGATTAATTTAGAAATTTTGCAAATTATCTGAATTTTGCTAGCTGAAGCGACAATAATCCGTACTCCTCGTATTTTGGGAGCACATATTGCCGAGCCTTTAATTAAAAAAATTGACAATTTTCTAAGGGAACGGATGTGAGAATTAAATGGACAAAAGAAAATTTATTTGATTTATACTTCAACCATCTTAGAGACTTTTTGAGATCTTTTGTAAGACATAATTTAAATTAAAAAATGTTGACGATTATTTTTGTCGTTACCAGAACTATCATTATGACAATTGAAAAAGGAATTTGAAAAGTCAAAAATCGGTTTCAATGTGTAAGCTATCCTAGAGGAATTTTTTTTTGCTCATTTTAAGACGAAGATTTTTTTTTTATGAAATTTTCAAAAAAAATTGATTTCGCTCAAATTTTCGAATTTTACAGGTGTCATGAAGCCAGTCTTGCGCCTCCGTATGAAGAGTTTAAACCGGTAATTTTTTTAGCAGGTCAAAAATAAAGCGTTTTTTAGGGACACCTTTTTTTTGCTGGCTTGGCACCACGTGGTCGACCTCAAATGACCCTCAAAGTTCAAGGTCAATCTCAAGTTCATGTAGAGACTTGAAAGTACCCCCAAAAACAACCGGAGGGGTCGACTTTCTAAGAACGATTACAACTATAGTCAATGACTGTACTGAAAGGTCGCTAGAGATCTATCGTGAACTTGAGATTGACCTTGAGGTTGAACCATGTTTTGCCTCTCTAGCGACCTTTTCAGTACCCACTTGACTTAGTTCGCTAATAAAGTTCATTAAAAAGTCTACCCCTCCGGTTCTTTTTGGGGTACTTTCAAGTCTCTACGTGAACTGCAGATGACCTTGACTTTGAACCGGTCAATTTGAGTCACCATTGGTCCCAGGCCCTAGCCCAAAAAAAAACAGTTTCCTAAAAAAACCGCTTATTTCACTGCTAAAAAAATTACCGGTTTAATCTCTTCAACGGAGCCTTAGAACTGGCTTCATGACACCTGTAAATCTCGAAAATGACCGAAAATCGATTTTTTTTTTGGAAAAATTTCATAAACAAAAATCACTTCGTTATAAATGACCAAAAAAATTCTCCACAAGTAGCCTTAACAATTGAACCGATTTTTGACTGTTGATAATTCCTTACTTTCAAATCGTCATACTTCGTTTTGCGAGAGCATTCTAGAATCAAATTGTAAAAAACTAACTCAGGACGATTGGTCATGAAAGTTTCTCATTATTTTTGAGCAAATACACGTGAACGATCAAAAAGAATTGACAAAAATTTATTTTGTTTATTTATTTTATTCAGAAATAAATTCCGTGTGCACATAAATAACGAATAACAGGGAATTTTAATTTGGCACAATAGTATGAAGAGGTGGCAGTGGAATTTGAAATTCGCGGTTTATGTGAAATATATTGTGCAATAAATGTGTTGAAAGAGATTGTTCGTACATTGAACGGTGGATAATTAGATCTGATGTCTGCATCAGATTTTTGGATTCAGATCACTTTCATGTCTTATTGTTAGATTTCTAATGACTTTGAAAAATCCTATTTTTATTGAAAATTCAATTTCCGAACAACTTATCCATTTCCTAGCCCAATATTTCATTGGAATGATCGCAGATACCCAAAAAATTACAATAACAGATATATGAAGGTTACAATAACCTGAATACATTGAATTATGCCTTAATATTATGTTAATAAAAACAGTGTTAGTTTTATATTGTCTCGAAACGCGTGAATTTTTTGAGCCTTATTTCCGAAAAATATTTGAAATTTCTAGAATCTTAATTTGTAATGTCTGTTATTCAAGGTAATCGTAAGAAAATTTAATTTTTCTGTTTATCTTGAAAATTTCTAAGTGTCGGAGTCATTTTTATGCGAATATTGAAATACTTTGTCCTTTAAATTCAAATTATTTTTAAAAATTTTAAAAAACGAATATCTCGTAAAAATGACCTCACAGTTTTTTTCGTATCTAGATTTAGGTGACACTTGATTGTTTAAGGGGGCCATAACTCCGGGAATTGGTACATTATTTCAGACGACATAGAAAGAAAGAAATCGTGGAAAATTATTTTTTATCTTCAATGAAAGTGTCATTTCTGGCAAATCTTTTATTATTTTTACTTTTCAACATAACTATATACTTGGAATATAAAACAATCACTTTTCATTGCAACGCCATTTTTCTACTAAAACTCGACTAGACTGTCACCTAAGTCGACCAAAACGGAAAACAGAGACATATGAGAACAATAATGAACGTAGCCATATGATCATTTTTTGATTTTAATTAAAAAAACTAAGAATTTTTGTCTATAAGGGGTCCCGCTCGCGAAAATATAATCTCTGAAAAATTTGACCCAGTATAACTAAGCAAAAAAAAATGACAATGGACATGGCTCGCGAATCTAGAAACCTACCAGTGGCGCGCTAGGATAAAAACCTGTAAACACTTCGATAATAAATTTCGGAACTTTATTAATGAATATATTTATTTTTGTAGGACTCACCGTTGATACAGTACGCAAATAAATTTTTTTTGTTAATTAATTTTTCTCAACACAGTAGATAACGTCTAAATGGTTTTAAAGTCGCCTTCAAATACAAATTCTCGATCGACTGGAATTTTTTTTGTTGTCACATTTTACTTCAATGAAACTTGTGCCATATTTATTCGTAGTGGTCCCCGGACAATGAGCTTAGAACAAAAGTTACAACGACCAGAACAGAAAGTGCGACTCAAATTGATAAATCTTAGAGAATTGATAATTTTATCAATCCGCATTTACGTATTATTACGTGCAAGATTCTTTATTCTCGTGGAATTTATCTACGTATTTTTCTCCTATACTTGACCATGGTTTGAAATATTTTATTAATTGCCCAACTAGGCTTACTTTTTTTATATTTTTGGCACTTCTAAAATTTTTAGATGACATCTTGACAATTTTATAAATCTTTCTATAACACGCCTTATAGAAAAATTCTTCTGGCAAACCGGTCGATATCTGACTAATAATTCTGTAATTCGACGCTATGATATTGCGATTGGCACATTTTGCATTAGTAGAGCTTTGATCATTCAAAATCGTTGTTCCAAGCTTTTGAAACGAAAATTCAGGTAAGCAATAAGCAGCAGAGTTATTACTCTTATAGTAAAAATACTATAAAAATATCAATTTAATTTGCCCGATCTTTTATTAATGATCAATAAAGCCACAACAAAGCTCCGAATTCTGATAAAGGCAGATTTCATTGTATCAATATATGGAAAACCCAAAGAATTCTGAGCACGATTCGAGAATTTTGATTGAAGTGACTTAAAAACAATTTTGGAACGTTATCTACGGTATTTAAAAAATAATGAATAATACAAAGTAAGTTACTTTGCGTTACTGTATCAACGGTAGTTTCTTTAATATCAATGTTTTTTTCCCTGAAAAATTGTCAAAATAGAGTTTTTAAAAAAACATTCTCCTTTTTGGAGAGAACATTAACCTTCAATTTGTTTGATTATTAAAATCCTGCTACTCGAAAGAATGCCGCCTATAACACCCACAATTTATTGAATTTTTTGCGAAAATAAATTTTACAAAATGAGTGCCAAATGCACTACGGTTGTGCAACTAGTGTTGTAAATTTCTCAATAGTTTAGAAATGATACGCGCGACCGACGGTTGGATCTAATTCATCAAAAAAGTTATTCCCGTTTTTAAGAAATTTTTAGAAAAAAGGTTTGAAATTTTCCGCAAATCAAGTCCAAAATTTTATATAGTAGTGTTTTGAATTCTCTCTATAAAATCAGGCAGAATCACGTATTACAATTTCTCTGATATCTATTAATTTCCGTATTAAATAATGGGTATGGTCGCGCGGAGTGTGTATAATTCATCAAAATCTTAATTCATCCAAAAAGGACCCTTTTTATCATTTTGGATGAAAAAAGATTTTTTTTTCAAATTTTTTATTTGGCCATATGTGTTTAAGTTCACTTCCAAACGCTCCCTTAACCATTTTTTCTATAAATTTCTAAAACGGGGAATTCAACTTTTTTTTGATGTTCCTTATTGATATTTAACCTTTTCTTGTAATTAACATTTTTCGATGTAATTATATAATACAACCTCCGCGCGACCTCCCATTAGTTGACGATACGGAAATTTAAATAAGATACCAAAAAATTTAGATATCTGCATTCTGCTCTGATTTTATTAGAGAATTCAAAACACACTAGCTTAATAAAAATTTTGGACATTATTTGCGGCCAAAATTTTCATAATTTCGAAAAAGTCGACAAAAGTGAAAAATTAGAATTTTATTAGTTTTTTCAAAACGGCGGCCGTCAGAAAATTGTAGGCTTCTATGAAAAAGTCTAACTGGCTTTTTACCCACACTGGTCCCAAATTGAAAATAGAAATGAAAAAAATTTGTTCAAAAAATGCCGAAAAAATTTCATGTTCTTGATTTTTTTCAAATTTTTACATTTCAAGATGAAAACCACCCAAATTTTCCTTAAATAAAAAAAATTATTTTACTCAGCTTCTAACATCATGATATTCTGGTTGACGAAACGATAATAAAGCACAAACAAAAATGAACTACAATCTAATTATTTTCGTGAGTATATTGACTCCAAATCTGACCGTTTGGCATGCCCTAAAAGTTAATCGAATTTCATCACAATCGCACCTTCTATATCGAATCCCCTACTGCTATAGGGTTGAGTGTCCACGATTATGACAGTTTTACGAACTATTGGATAAACTTAGCAGAGCTACTACCAAAAACTTTGCATCTTGAAAGAACATCTTCACGTGATTGTATGTTACGTAAATCTGATACATCCACCTTGCGCCTACATCTACGCTTTTTAAAGCCTCCTAAAAGCCACTCAATAACGCATTTTCTCCTTCAGTTTCCACCCAGTTTATTTATTTTTTTTGTACAGGCTCCAGAGAAGCCTCACACAGAATGCAAAGCGCCCTTTCTCGGAATTTTCCTTTTGGCGGCCCGAAAATAAAAACGAAACTAAAATTTATTGATTAATTTATGATTAAAGTTGAAGTGCGCTAAGTTTCCCTTTTGTTTTGACGTACCAAGGTTAAAAATGCACAAAATCTTTAAAGGTTTGAAATTACGAAAAAGAATTTTTTGAAGCATTTGTCAAATTTTTTTTGGCGTTTCTAAATTTTTGTGAAAATAAAAATGAAAAGTATATGTATTCGCCAGAAGACGCCAAATCAAATTACAAAAAAAACTCTTTAACTTTGTCAAACACCGGTTGTCTGTTCAGATGCAGTATGAGACATAAACTGTATCCCTAAACCTGGTGGAGGAATAGTTATTGCTGAGCCTCCAAACTGGAGCATTTCAAAGATTTAGCGATAATGAAAAATGACATGCCCCCATGGAACGCCAAATCAAAGTTTCAAAATAAAAAACTCTTTAATTTTCGGTCAAACAAGCCTGTCTGCTTTTAGTTGCAGTATAGGAACAAACTGTATCTTCCTAAACTGGTGGAGCGGTATAGCTACTTTGCCTGAGCCTCCCAAACTTTGTTGACAATAATGCATAATGTATGAGGCTTTTTTGGAGCCTGACAAAAAAAATAATGAAAAACGGTAAAAATTGACGGAGAAAATGCGTATTTAGCGATTTTTTAGGAAGCTTTTTTAAAGCGTAGGTGGAATTTTATCAGATTACTGTTAAATCACAATTTACCGTGAAGAGTTGTTCTTTAAGATGCACAAGTTTTTGGGATATCAGCTCTGCTAGTTTATCCAAAAATAGCTTCGTAAACTGTCAAAATCAGCGACACCCACACCCTAAAGCCGGAAATGGTACCGCAAAATACCAATTTCACGGCTCTTTAGCGTTATTACCAGACATGGCTCATGCATTGGATAACCGTCTGACGAACACAAGTCATCTTTTTTGCTAAAATCGAAATTAATTCTAGTGTTTGTTCTCTAGCACTCTTTGGCACATAATTGAATCATGGTCGAAAACAACATTTGCCCGAAAATTGTCAGCTCCAAATCTTCCAGACCTCCTTAATTTTTGTAACATATCCGGTATTCACACTTTTGTGAATATCCCGGTCCTACTACTTAAAAACACACTACGTTTCCTAATCAGGGCCGGGATATTCACAAAAGTGTNGGATATATGTTGGGTTACCATAGAAAAATGTTTTGAGATGTCCGGGAGTCGAACCTAGGTAAACTGGATGATCATCAAGTCGCGCTAACCACTATGCCAACTGCTCATATAACTGACTAGATTATGTTGATTATGACGCGAAACCTTTCGCCCCAACAATATACGTTTCGTACTAAACGACCTGACAAAATACCAAACGTCCTGAAATACATGTCAAAATAACACGTGATTTTACATTTGAATTTCAAACGTCTTGACGAAGAAACAATTGGGCTTCAAAAGTTGCAAAAACAACTTTCTAAACTACCATTTTAACACCGGGGTTTATGTTTTGAAACTTTTTCTTCAAATTATTCATCATTTTTAAACTTTTTTCATGTTTTTGAAAATAAAATGAATTGGTATTAATAAGAATTTAATTTTTTAATTTTCATAAAATTCAATGAAAAGCTAATATAAAATAATTAATCAGACAAAATAACCATAGAAAGTATATCAAGCTTTCACACTTTGCTTAAGATCACGGCCCTGCGTGGTAACTAGCTGGCCGAAATAGCTGATTCACATACCATTTTGCACTACGTTACCACACAGGGCCGAGATCTTAAGCGACCCCCTTAAGCGAGATATCCCTTTATCACTTTTTGGTTAGAATGCGTAGCCACAAAGTTAAAATCACACGTTAAAAGGAGTAGTGGCTACGCATTCTAACCAAAAAGTGATAAAGGGATATTAAGCAAAGTCTGAAATGGGATATATGGATCGAACGTATTGACTGTGTGGTGCTGAGTAGTATAAATATAAATTTTCACAAAAATAATTGCTCAATTGTTGTGACATCCCAAATTTTAATTGTTAAGTTTATTTCAAGTATGAATAAATTGAGAGTAAGGGTGGAGTACCCTGAGGCAAAACCTTTATCTTGTTACTCAGTTTCTCATGCATCGATTGGACTCCAGCTTGCTCTTTTACCGCGCCTTCAGCACTATTTGAATTATTATTTATAAAAAAAAAATATATTTATAATTTTTGATAATAATCAAAGAAACACTATGAGAAAGAGGCGTGCTAAGTCCAAAAAGAATCATAAGGAAACAGAAGTTATATGGACAAAATTTGAGATTATCAAATGTACGATTTACGGATTCATTATAATTATTTCAATTCTTCTCTTTGGCAATAGAGAATTATTTCTTCACAACGTTACGAAACTTTTATTCAAATTGAATATTGTTGAGAAAGTTTATGTCCCAAAGAAACAGTTGATAAATCGTTTTCAGAACGATCTAACGGTGATAACGGTACTGAGATTATAAAGTATAAAGTTTATACTATAGAGTGATTTTTTATAAAACATGACTATAAATATATCCCCTATTCACACTTTTGTTAATATCCCGGCCCTACTACTTAAAAACACACCAGGGCTGGGATATTTACAAAAGTGTGAATAGGGGATATATAATAAACTGGACGTGAATAAAAAAAGAAACTGGGATATACAGTTCAATTTCTTTTTGCGAAAAGACTCTTTTAACTTTCTCCAAAAAAAATATTTGAAAATTATTATTCTAGCCATTATACTTTAACTCATTGGTAGATCGAAAGCTTATCAACAATGTTTTCACTGACGTTTTTTCATCCAATTGTAACATACAAACTTATTTACAGCAAATCAGCCGACTTTATCATTCTGTTAAAATTTAGCAATCTTAATCGGGAAGAATACTGCACATTAATTTTTGACATAAAAATAAAATACATTTTTCAATGATTGAACATGAAATTTAATAAAACAAGTATGTTTTTTTAATATCAATGATCAAACTATTTTATCAACTGAGATAAGATGGAAAAAGATCCCAAATTGACCGCAATTTTGTCTGCCCTCAATACAAAGCTAGAATTATCTTATGCAAATCCTTACAGAATCACAACTTTCAAAGAAGGTGAACGAAGCCATTCTGCATTTCGTCCACCTTCTAAAGTAGTCACCCCTGACGAGGTGGATTATTTATATTATTCAGCCACTGACATAGGACTGAAAAAGGAATGAAAAAAAATACATTCATTTAAAATAATAGAAAGTATTTAAAAAATTATTTTTTTCCCAAAAATAAAATTTTTCAATATATAAAATATTTTCATTAAAATTGTTTTATGCCGTTGATGTGAAGTTGCTCTTAAAAAGAAGTATTCATTTGAAATAAAAGTTCTTAACCTTAGTATTTTCACGAACTCAGCGCGTTTAATTATCTTTTAGCCTCGGATAAGATAGCGGATCCGTATAAACTGTTTCCAGGTGATCCTTATAACTTAATTCGTAGACTTAAGAAGTGAGTCTGTGTTTCATTTCAAGAATTAAGAATATGCTTTCATATTTAATTCTAGTACTTTCCTACGTTTTTAGGACTTTAATTAATCATTACACCTAAAAATTTCTCTTTTCCGCCGTTTCCACTCCTTTAAGTTAATTTAATGATAAGGATTTTCTTCATGATAAACATTTTCAGGCCTTACAAGTGAGTGTTCATTGGTGAAAAGTCTTTCGGTGTTTTCCCGATTTTATGATGACTAATATTTAAAAATGTAACGATCTAACATTGAACATCAACTACACGGAAAGAGACACTTTTTGAACAATTTTGATCTATTCGGTTGATAGTCAAAGTTGTGTATGCATTTCAATTTTCCATATAAAAGGGTGACTGGGAAGAAAATGAAAACGATTTTGATGTTTATGGAACTAGGCAACATTTTGACAAATCAAAAATTGATACGACGGCTCTGGAAGCTGAGAGACTCAAACATATACTTCCTGGACTTGATGATTCCTTGAATCCTGCATTAAGATACGAAGGAAAGGATCTCTATTAAAAAGTATCAAATAAAAAAATGAAGAAAATTCTCGGAAATGTTACATCTAGCCAACTTAAGAGGGTTCTGAGTGCTGGATTACATACAAAATTATTTTTCTGTGTTGAATAAATTAAACAAACAAATATAATTTCCGGGTAAATAGGCTTTTAGAAATCTATTGCAACTAATTGAAATTTGCTATTTCGAATTTGAAGTCCATTTTTAGAGTTTTAACCTAAGTCAGCATATCACACTTATATGCACAAAAATAAAATTTGAATAGCAAAATTAAGTTCTCCGTTGGAAATTGACCGAGAAAAGTATGTTTGAAAAAGTCTCACGCTTTTATTAATATAAATAAGGCTACTTATTGTTTCTGACAAGTGGAACTTTTAAACCCCTGTTATTAAATCATCAAAATTAAATTATGAAAAAATATGTTCAATGAAATTAAAAAATTAGTAATTTTTTGTTGAAAATCAAGTAAAATCCTTCTCAAGGTTCATTTCTCGATTTATCTGGTGAAGTTCATGTTGATCATAATGGTATTTGGCGTAAAGAAAAGAAAGAGCAAACTGAATCAAATACTTATCAAGATGCCGACGATGCAACGCTGGAAAACCTTGAGCCGTTAGAAAAATGTCCCGAAATTGAAAATTCATTCGTTACGGAAATTGAAGCCAAATTTAATCTTAATCCAGAGAAGTTTTTGACTGGAACTTATATTTGGGGACCAAATAATCAAAGTCGAGGTCTTCGAGAATTGGTTTTAATGGCTATTAAAATGAACAGGATCGGATAAAATTTTTTTTCTTATTTTTTGAATCATTTTGTGAAGTAATTTCAAGACGATGGTATTTTCATCGGATCAAATCGGACCGATTTTTCGTTTTACGTAAATTTTAACCAAAGGATAACCTATTTTTTTGTCAAAATTGGACCCTTTCGTATAAATTTTAGGTCATATAACGTTTTTTACAAAACGATATTTACAGTAAATTTTTTTTTCAAAATTGAGTGTTTGCTCTAGGCTGTGACAGGTTATTTTCGACCTTCTTGGTTTTTTTATTTGAGTTGACAACGGGGTTATTTCGAGAATGAGGATCATTTTCTTTCATATAGCCAAATTCCAAAAATCAATAATTCTGTACGATAATTTATTATAAATCGTCCCTTTTTAGATCATATTTAGTATCAGTTAAACTAAACATACAATTGTACCAACATTTAACAGTTCTAAGTCGATATATCGAAAAATCATATTCAACAAATTAGAAGCCAGGATTTTGAAAAGTTCAAAATATTTTTGAAAATTGACGATTTAATGCGTAAAATTTTCGTCTCGTTGCAGTGATACCTAATATTATTTATTTTTTGTTGATTGATGATATATTCTTAGAGATATGTCCATGAAGAATAAAAAAATAGCTAAAAAATGCCTTCAAAAATTCTGAACTTTTCTCGAGGGATATCGACCTCGTCGCCAATTTGTTTTCATTTTTTAAGGTAATTTATGCGCCTTAACGAGAGCTTTCTTTTAGTTATAGTCGCACAATTTCCACAAGCCGATTTTTTGACGATTTTTCCAAAATGTCGTAAATTTCTCAAAAAATGGAATTTTTTAAAATTTAAAATGCCGATATCTTCCAAAATACTGAGCCAAAAAAATTATTAAATAGTTTATCGGTATCCAGAGATTCAGGAGAACACTCCCGAAAACATTGTTTCTCAGTTTGATCAAGTCGATTTTCGACCAATGAGAAGCCCAGATTTTTGAAAACTTTTTTCATTTTTCCATAAATATCGTAGAATTCCAATGCTTAAAAACCTGTAACACCCTAGTTTGCTCTTATAATCAAAATAATTTGACAATTCCCAGGAATTTTAAAATCATGAAAATGACTAAAGTAAGAGAGCTTTAAGTTTCAAATTTGAATAAATTGTAAAATTACATGAGAAAAATTTTTAATTGAAATATAGAATATATTTCAAAAATATAAGAATTTACAATGTTCAGCTTGGACAAAAAAATCCATGAAAGAACTGTTAACTTTGACGCTGAAGAGCAAAAACTTCGTTAATAGCTCGAGAGCTAAAATTCGTGAATTAAACTTTTCTAAAAAGCTTTTATCTTGGAAAACTGATTAATTTTTCAATTGTGAAAAATAGCAGCACTCTTCGCTGAACAGTTAAATTTTAGTATTTTTGAAAAAAATACTTTTTTAGTTAATATTTTTATTAGAAATTCATGATGAATTATTCATCCCGAAATTTATCGCAATTTTTTGTTATTCCCAAGTTTATGAATTGTCTTATCCATTATGAGGACAATCTCACTTCCACCATTTTTCAAGCATTGGGGAACAGATACCAATATCGAAGAAAAATCGACTCCAGTTCCAGCTTACACTAGACTGGATGTTGACATTTTGCGAAGGTTGATTCCAGTTGTTTCTCCAGAAAGCATGGCGAAAACCTGTCGTCATAAAATAAATGCTTATTGGGCCGCACGGAGAGACTTTTGTCACGGTGATAAAGTGAACAGAGTAAATGTGAGTTTTTACATCATGAAAACGCAATGACAAAGTTTTTCAGACAATCATTAATTGTTTAATACTTTAAATTCAAAATAACTTCTAATTTATTTTAATTTTTTAATTTTAAAGGCTCAGCGCAATTCTGATTGATTTAAAGTTCAACCAATCAAAGTCGCTTATTGTTATAAATTCTCCAATGAATTTTTCTAGGTTTATTGTGAGTATATGGATTCAGGGCCCTCGACCGACATATCGTGACAGTCACGACGTGACTATTTGAAAGATAAAATCGACGCGGTCATTTTATTTACTTGATATTTTAAGATATTTTAATATATTTTACTTGATATATTAAGGTCAATTTTGGAAAAAATCTGGGAACATCAGTTTCGACCCCGAAAATGCTATAACGATTTAATTTTATATTTGTTTTAGTATTTCAGCGAAGAGCTTGGATATCAACCAATAAATATCACAGATAATGATCACACGAATCTGGAAGAATATCACTGTACTGTTCAAAATGCAAAATTGCTTCCTGTCGATTGGCATACTTTACCTACGAATCAGGGCATTTTGCTCCCAACATCAGTCGAGGGGTTAAACAAAATTTATCCGGATAACAATTTTGATAAATGTACATTTTTTATCATGCCCTACCGAGCGTTCAATTTCAAAGATGTGATGATTGATGCAGATAAACTAAACGATCGCTCAGAAATTCGATCAAATCTCCAAGGTTTGAGTCAAAATAAAATTCACAGTTCTTCATATCCCTTTATCACTTTTTGGTTAGAATGCGTAGCCTCAACGTTAAAATCACACGTTAAAAGGAGTAGTGGCTACGCATTTTAACCAAAAAGTGATAAAGGGATATAAGTTTGGCCTTAATAAAATATATAATGCAGTAATTTAAGTACAAGCCATTAACAATTCGTTGAGTCTCTCGGTCATTCAAATGAAGGTCCTAAAGAAGTTTTTCTTGTTAAAGGGCGCAAAAGTATGTATTTTGTACCAAGGGTCATCTGTGATAAATTGAGAAAATTAATTTCGCTCTTCGAAATTCCAGAGCAAAACATACTGTTCAAAAGATAAGCTATAAAACAAAATTTTAAGGATAAAGTTTGATAAACATATACTCAGGAATGCACTGTACGATTCAAAGTTATAAACAATACGCGAAATTACGCATTTTGGCGCTCGCATGTGCATAAGTTATTTTTTAATCACTGCGAGTCCGAAAAATGTTTTTTCTTCGTTTTTAATTAAGATTTTATTTAAGCCCAAGTTTTTCAGCAACCAGAGCCCTTTCAAATGAAATCAACAAATCATTCACAAGAATGATAAAACCACGCTTTTCTCATGTGACATCGTCTTAGGAATCATATTTTGAATGAGTTTTTTAAAGAAGAGGTTGTTAATTATCTAGCTTTCATATTGCGAAGCATGCCATCTTAGCTAGCTCTCAAAATTAACAGAAAAATTAGATGATGATAACGTTTATCCAGAACCGCTCACTGTTCAAGACCAAGAAATTATGGGGGACGTCGTAAGAAGTACGCAAAGACCTAAATATATCAGAGATGTTGCTTCAAAATTCAGTAATGACATGCTCAATGGAACAAATTTCGTTGCGATACATTGGCGATACAATATTGGCGATTGGACTAGACATTGCAGGAAAAAACCATCAATTCAAGTAACTTTTAAAATGAAAATTTATTTTTATAATCTACAGGCTGTCAGAGGTCAAAAAATAAAAGGCAGTTTTTTAGAGTCGGTGTCTTTTGTACCCAAATGGGTCTGGGTTATTTTTATTTCGTACCAACCAAGGCAATTTACTAAGGACAAAAAAAAGACGATCGGCTTATTTCGGTACAAAAGAAGCAACCCTGTTTTTTAGAATATCGAAAATTTTAATTTTATTTTTTTCAACTTTTTCAAATGTCAAAGTACTACCCCGAATCCGATTTGTTCGAATTGTTACTAATGACAATCGTTGAGTTTATATTAAGGTATGAACTTCCTACTAGGAAGGGCAAATATTTTCTGCATAACATCACTTGAATTATTTTCAAATTGACGCCCATAAGATACATGTATATCTTTCAGTACGAAAATTTTTCGAAAAATCGTCAACAATTGGTTAAAAATGACTTATTTTTGAGATTTTGTGACATCAAGCTTGAAGCTTTTGCATTTTGAATAAAATTTCAAAAAACTTTTTTGGAGCTTTATGTCAGATTCTTTTAGTAATGAATTTTCTCTCGATTTTGTAAAATTTTCAGATTTTCTTCTACAGTAATAATTTTTTACGAGCTACAATTGAAAAAATAATTCTAAGAATGTTAAGCAAAACGAGTTTTGCCTTCTTTAAAGGATATTTCGTGGAAATTCGAAAATTTGTTGTGACTTCGGACAGCCTTCACCTATTATTGTGAATTTTGCAGAAAAATTTAAAATTATTTATAGTGTGATATTGTTCAACGAATTGTAACAGATATTGATTTTGTGGCTGACAATATTGTTAACTATGTAGAAACGTATAATTATTTGGACACAAGACAAATTAAACACAAGAATTTCATGGAGGGTAAATTTGCTGCTGGATACTTTGAGACAGCTGGAGAAACTACAGAAAGGCCACATGTTATTTATATAAGGTAAATTTTTATTATTAATAAGGTGGTCTTAAAGTGTTTTTTTCGGGAATAAAGTTTGATATTTTGAGATTTTATGAAGTAATTCAAATTTAGGGTCCTCTGCTTTTTTAAAATCAACAAGAGACTCATCAAATACATGAACATCTGTAGTTATCTCAGTATGAGTGCTTTAAGTTGAGCCTTAATTTGGCTTTGGAGCATCCAGAAAAGTTTAGAGCCTCCAAGGGTTAAGCAAAATTATTTTGACTCGGGGATCGTACCCGATATAATAATTTAATTGCTTAAATTATCATGAAGAATATTCAGAATATGAATAAGGTAAAAATCAGCTGAAGGCCGATAGATGGGGATTTTAATTACTTTATCTTTCGAGAAAATAAGCTTTTTGGTAAACAACCTAGGCCAGGGGTCTCAGGGTATGTAAGTAGAAAAACGGCTAGTCTCCCGGCGAGACTCTTGGCAATAGCCATAATTTCATACTCGTATCAAGACTTCATTTTTTAAATTAGTCATCCTCCAGATCAAATAAATTTTGTTGATGGTATCAAACGAAGAATACAGGATATTGCGCCAAATCTGAAAATTGTATCTGGCAGAGATTCGTTCAATTATTTCTCAAAATATTTCTCAAATTGTCAGTCGATTTTGGATGAAATACATGATTTGCATTCAATGATTGATCAAGAAATGTGTCTTCGATCTCAGGTACAGTTAAAAATATAAATTTGATTAAAAATTTTTTGAGTAGCCTTGACAAAGAAAAATATCGATCCATGAAATTTTTGGGGTTCCAAGGTTAAAAAACAATAATAAATTTTCTAGACAATCAAAATATGTAAAATACTTAAAATTCAAAGGATTTATTTTTTCAAATTTTGAAGACTTAGCCGATTCTGATCAGTTTAAATTTAAACCAATCAGAATCGTCCATTCCGTCTTATGAATTGTTTTATAATTCGAAAATGTTAAAACATTGTATTTAAGTTTGTAACATATCTTATGAATTAATTGATTTATACTGTTTTTAAGTTTCGCAACTTTTGAGATGAATATCAAGATAATTAAATGAGGGGTTTAAGTGCCAAAACTGCGTAAATTTTATTTTTCGCTACCTGTATTGGTCAAAATAAAGAAAATCTAGAATCCACAATTTTTTTTTCAAAAATTTATGAAGTTTTTAAAGTTATTTCGAGAAACCCAATTTAGACCTTGGACACTCTTCACAATGTTATATTATTTTTTTAAGACTTTCTTATGGGCTGTTGGATCAAGTTGGTCGACGAATGTTTTGTTAGAACGGCACCAACATGGAAATATTCATGGAGATGCAAAAAATACAGATATATTTCAACATGCTTTAATGTCCGGGAAATAAGATGTGAATCCAAAATGAACTCATTAAACGTTCTTATAATACTAACAATGGTTTTTCCATAGCACATATTTATACACAAATTCATCCACAATTTCTTCTTCAATAATAAATATTTATTCAAATACCTTTTCTTGTGAACAATTTTGTAATAAAGATTTTTGTTTTCTCGACCTCCTTTCAAATTAAAACCTGTCACTTCATTGACTGACGCCTAAAGCCATACAAAGGTGAGACAAGTCAAGTCTGTAATCTTGCTTTTGAATAGTGAACATATTAAGATTACAGTTAGCGGAAAATTGTTAATTTTCTGATAAAGGAATTTATTTAATTTACAGTAACTGTATTTAGTCACTGTATTACATTGGTTGTTGACAATCTGCAAGACCCAAGTTTTTGGTCAAAAGTTTCGCTCATTTCCCGCATAGTCAAGTTTTATCAATGATAATTTGTCGAAAGCTAAAATTGATAAAAATTGGCTTGTAATTTCCAAAGTTATATTTTAACTCTCTAAATTCCGAGGTTGTTGCCCATTGCCCTTAGAGCTTAGAAAAAATTATAAAAGTACAAAAGCTTTTCCGATTGGTTGATTCCAATTTGCTCATTGCAAGTGTTGCCCACTGCCCTCAATCAATATATTATTTTCGATCAAATTTATCATAATTCAGTGAAAACAGTAAACCAGTAAAGTTGTCGTCATTCTGAGATTTATCGAATTTTATGCGGCATAAGTTATATTTTTAAATTTATTTTCAATTTCTAGAATTATTTGATCAGATGTAAAACAATGTTTTAACAAAGCCGAAAAAGGCTTCAACTTGACATAAAATTTCAACCTGAGAACAAAACAATGATTAATTAACCACCATCTGAGACGGTTCATCTTAAAAAAAATTTAGAATCGACACAAAAGTTTTATAATGTGTCATGAAGCAAAATTTTCTAGCAGGTTTCTTTTTATTTTTTCGTAACTTAAGCAAGCATAGCGTATGCTTGAGCCACTAAAAATGCCAAGTGGGATTGTTAACTGATTGTGTCTTTCATTTTCTTTTTCATTTTGCTATTTGTTCTGGAGGGTACTTTTTCATGAGTTTGAAGCTCATCCATAATTGAAGATTGCAAAGCAACCTGCCCATTATTAAACATTTTTTCGACCGAATTCATATCAATCGCCGACAAAACAATAGGCACACATTTTCGATCATTGTCGTTTTTCCAAATTTCGTAAAATTTTGAGCGTCTTTCGGAAGTGTTTTATATTTTGAGATAATCAATTACAATACAAATCGGGAATATTGCGGGTTCGGAACACTCTAGAGCGTGGGCGCAGCTTTGTTTTCGGTATACCCGGCAAATGACTGACGCACATTGTGAACACTCAACTGGGGAAACCCCCGATGCCTATTGTATGAAAATTTTAAAATGTAATACATTTTTTCTAGGTTAAAATATCAGAAAATTAAAACAATTCATATTTTACAGGCCATTTAGGTGCCATACTTGACTTTGTGGCTGTGATTGCTTTATAAGTTTTAAAATATAACTCATAATCAAAACCAACCAATAATAGCCCCGTTACAAGTGCGATTCAATTAGTGGACAAAATGAGGATCAAATGCGAACATGATTGAACACTTATAAACATATTTAGACATGTTATTTTGCCATTCTTAGAAATCGCATTGACATTTTCTCGACTGGAAAAAGTTTTTTCGAAGTATTTGTTTTTATACAAGAATAAGTCAAATTTTATTTCTAATGAAGATCCGCTAATGTTTAATCTATAAGATATATTTTTTATGAACGTTCGTATAATCTGATTCCAAAAAAATGAGTCAATTCAAATAACGTTTCCACCGAATTTCAAATAGGGTATTTGCGAAATATAAATTTTCTGAATAAATCTAAAAATACTACCGAATTTCAATCAAAATTTTAAATTTCTGTCCTGTCTTGAGACAGGCAAATTTCAAAATTTTATGTCCTGTCCAGTCCTGTCCTAGGACAGGTATCTGGGAGTATACATTTTTGGTGGACAAAATTTGTGGTCGACTTTTTTTCGCCTATCTTTTGCTATGGAAAACGTGTGGGCGCAAAAAACTACAAATTTGCAAAAAGATCGTGTGCAAATAATCATTTTACGTCTCAATACATTTTTCGGATACATTTTGATAGCATAAACCACCTTCTTTAAATGCAAGCATTTGGTAAATTCGTATTTTATTTCGTCGACCAAGAATGTATACTCCTGTATACAATACTGAGGCCAAAATTAAAAATATATGTCCTGTCCAGGCCCCAGGCCGACCCCTGACTGTATCTGATTGGTTCATAAAATCAGAATAAAAAACGCCGTAAACGAGAAAACTAAGGCTGTAGTTTTTCGTCTTTCTATTTGATCGCGCTCAAAGCAAAAATCTCACACTTTGTTTCCCAATTGACGGGCATCCTACATCATGTTACATGATTCATGTAATCGATTTTTATTATGAACACTCTCATATACGCGGCACCTTTAGCAGTCAGTTTATCATATGATTGAATAATGTCATCGTCATTTTTCGTGAAGTTATAATTCATAATCTTGGCATATTTTTCTAAAGATAAAAAGCTAGCCATTTAAGCTCAAATTTCTTGATATCTAAATTACCTGGGCAGTTTTTTTCATAAGAATGCAATTTTTCTTTTAGTAAATCAACTTTATTCAAAGCTAAAATAAATGGAACATCTTTCAACCATCGGTTATTCCAGAGTCGATCAAATAGATCAAGTGCCATTTCCAGGCGATTAATAGTTGGCGATTCTTCAGAAGGTAAATCAAATCCATTCAAACTGACAACTAATTAAATATTTAAAAATGTTTATTTTTTATATTTCGGTTATGTACCATTTTTCAAAAGTAAGATTTTGTTCAGAAAATAATAAGTAGACTTGAACTTCGGCTATTCTAGAAATAACAGCAAAACTCAAATTGAGAAGATTTTAAAGAAATTTTAGGGCATTCTGACTTTATTTTTAATGCCCATTTTTGAATAACGAGCAAAGTGGTTTTCGTCCTTATTCATATAATATGATTCATATTGGATATTTTGATCATATATTGGATCGGATCAGAAAAAACGATACGATCCAATCCGATCCGATAATTCCAATAAGATCTGATCCAGTTTTGCCGATCCCTGTTTTGAATATTCAAACTGGGGCGTTGAGTTTTAATGAAATTTGCCTCAGTGACAAATTGTCACTGACAATACGTTCGTAATAATTGTTGAATTTTTTTGTTTAAATTACTAATTTATTAAAGTNCCGTAAAAAAGGCAATTTTCGCGTTTTTTTAAATGGGCGGTTTTGCAACGCGCAACCGCCTTATTTTGTATGTTTTACCCGATTTGACAATTTAATGTCTCGGGCAGGCCCATCAAAAGTTAAACCCTGTAGCGGCCGTGGCCACCGTTTTTTAATGACTCTAGAACAAAAAGTTACAAGGTTTAAATCAATTTTTAGCACAGGGTTACGCTTGAACCTTTTAAAAAGCATTTATTTTCAGATTTTCCAGTTTGGCTCGTCAACTATCCAGTCTACTAGCGAACGAAATCGTCCGGAAACTTTCAAAATTAATTTTTGTTCACTTTTCATAGCGAATAGGTCCTGGGGGGCTCTTACCATGGTGGACACCCTAGTTGTTTAAGGTCTATTTCGCTACTTGTATCATGATTATTCTTTCGGCCCAAAACAGTTCACTGTTTTCGTGGCATTCTTATTTTAGTGACTGCCCAGAGATGACAAATATATTATTATTACATTTTTCCTGCAAATTAACCCTTGACCCGTTAACAATATGTTCTCAATTCACACAAAAATTTTAAAATCTCGATCAATTTTGCTTTAAATTGAATAAAACAAAGATGTATCGATAAAGTACGACGTCTTCAAATAATTACCATAAAAGAATAATTAACAAAAATCTCCTTTGATTTTTAGTCGGTAAAAATAAACCTCAGAAATTCTCTTGAAAATCTGAATAAGCTCGGTCAATTTTGTTTAAAATATTGTCATATTTTACCAGAAGCTAGTTGAAAGAATTATTCTCTGTAGGTTTTAAGCGTTTAGGGGATAGCGGTCGCAAAATGGTACTTTTGTACTCCACTTTACCAAAATACTAAACTGCTTCGGAAGTTTTGAGAATAGCCATTTGGGAGATCTATCCTTAATCTACAAGAAAAATTAATCAGAATAATTTTTGGCCGATCCTGGTGACNATCTTCACCTAGAGCTCGCATACGATTTCACTCAAACTTGGTATGAACCACGGAAACACTTATGGTTGTAATATGATGGTGGGATTTTTTTAATTTCCAACTAGTTTTTTCTAGAACTGCGAAAAACCGCTTAATTTCAAGAATTTCGGTATTCAAAGTCTATCTCCTCCTAGGTTACATTTCAGAATGCAGTATGAATTTTGGGAAAAGATGGAGAAAAATGTTTTTGTTATTATGATGGTGCAGAATTTTAAAATGTTTTGTTGAATTCTAGAAAATCGCATTTTAGTAAACCGGAAGTGAAATCTTGCAAAATTAAAAAAAATGAAAATTTCGATCTTTTTTTTTCGATTTTTTTTGTTTTTATTCATAAGTTTATGCTTTCTGAAGAAATATATAAACTATTTTGTTCCACTCATGCATTCTTTACACCCACAACCCCCTTAAGATGAATGACTTTTAGTTTTTTTTCAATTTTCAAAAATTGTTTTGATTTCAGGTTGATTTTGAAAACTTAAAAAAAAATAAGTCTTAAAACGACAAGAAAAAATCCTCCACGAGATCAGCCAATACAATTGATACCCATTTTTGCTTTCGAAAATTAAAGAGTATTGTGTGGGTTGTGACATTCAAGTAGGCCGGTGCTAAGAGAAATATTTAAACTTCTTCAGTTTTCTTTCTCTTGATGGTTAACTTTTTGCTACTTGAGAATTTTCAAATAAGAACTTTTTCATATGAAAGGTGTAACTTTTGAGCTTATTTGAGAAATATTTCCTGACGAATCTCGCCATATCGCATCTATATGGTCATAATATTCTTGTGGAAAAACGTCACTTGTGTCCACTTGTAAAGCTGTACAATATTCTATTGATTTTGAAATATCGGATATATCCAATTTGATGCTACTCTTTTCCATTTCTTGAAAAATATATCTTTGAATGCATACGAAGAAATAATTAAGTAAAAAAATTTAGAAAAAATACGCTCGAAACTTGAGCTTCAAAAAGGACTTTTAAATTTTCGAAAGACTGACCATCGATAATAGTTTGAACCGAATAAAGCAATTGTGCTCTAAGTTGTTTCACTTTCGCTGTTCGGATGGAATGACTCAAAATGGAGGCAGCTGAAGAATGAAGAAATCGCATGTTGTACATGATTGACGTTTTCCCAGAATGTGGTCCTGAATTATAGATAGATTTAAGTTTTTAAGGACTGTATAACGAAGATCATGGAAAACTACCAAGGGAACACCAAAAAACCTGATTTTGTATTTACGGGAAAATTTAAAAGGTCAATGCATAGATTTTGTTTATTTGATTTGACATCCAGTTTAACCAAGTATATCGATTACAAAACTTCCTGGTCGTTTTTTACGAGCTTTTAGCCTAAATTTTTAAATAATTCGGTTTTTGAGAACAACTTATCCGATTACATTCCTAGATAGCCCAAACTGAGCACAAATATCTTGTGAATAATAAAATAGTCAGACCAATTTATTATATATGTTTTTTCTGAGGTTACTGAAATTGTTTAATTATTAGTTTTTCGTAAAAAAAATGTAAACAAGTGTCGAATTCGGATCATTTTCAATAGTTTTAGAATTCGGTCAATTTTTGTTAAAATTGAAATTTATAAAAAGTTTCTCAAATCTATGATTATGATGATAAATCGAAAGCTAAGATAAATATGTTTTTAAATAATTTTAATATTATTTATATTTGTGCTCAGTTTGAGCTATCCAAGAATGTAATCGGATAAGTTGTTTTCAAAAGCCGAATTAAGGAGGTGGTCGATCTTTCGGATGGATAAATTTAAAAAATGAAAATATTTTAGGAATAAGTCGATCACGAAAAATTTGATGGCGT